>JAXIVD010002487.1:0-10000 GCA_036785275.1 Cancer borealis
CTTCTCTTCCTTCCTTCCCTCTTCTTCATCCTCCTCCTCCTTCCTCCCATCTCTCCTCCTTTCCTTTCCCCTCTTCCCTCCTTCTTCTTCCCTCTTTCCTCCTGTTCTTTATCACTCTTTTTCCTTCCTTTCCTTTCCTTTCCTTTCCTTCCTTCCTTCCTTCCTGATCAGCTCGAAGGAAAAGTGTAATTTGTCAACATTTGGTTCATCCCTGACAGCTTAGAAGGACGATGCCCTGAAAATTACCTGACCTTACCAAACCTTACCTTAACCTTACCTAACCTTACTACCTTTACCTAACCTAACCTACCTAACCTAACCTTACCTTACCTAACCTAACCTTACCTAACCTTACCTAACCTAACCTAACCTTACCTTATCTAACCTAACCTTACCTAACCTAACCTTACCTAACCTTACCTAACCTAACCTTACCTAACCTTACCTAACCTAACCTTACCTTACCTTACCTAACCTAACTTTACCTAACCTTACCTTACCTTATCTAACCTAACCTTACCTAACCTTACCTAACCTAATCTAATCTTACCTTACCTTACCTTACCTTTCCTTTCCTTTCCTTTCCTAACCTTACCAAACCTAACCTTATCTTACCTTACCTTACCTTACCTTACCTTACCTTACCTTATTAAACCTAACCTAATCTTATCTTTCCTAACCTCAACAAACTTTGCTTTTCCTAATCTTACCTAACCTTACCTTACCTTACCTAACCTTACCTTGCCTTACCTATCCTAAACTTACCTTACCTTACCTTTCCTTACCTTACCTTTCCTAATCTTACCTAACCTTACCTTACCTTACCTTACCTTGCCTTACCTAACCTTACCTTACCTTACCTTACCTTACCTTACCTAACCTTTCCTAACCTTACCAAACTTTACCTTATCTAACCTTACCTTATCTTTCCTAACCTTCCCTAACCTTACCTTACCTTTCCTAACCCTACCAAACCTTACCAAACCTAACCTTAACCTAACCTAACTTATGAAAATTCTCATCAACTACACTTAATTTTTCAGAAAAATAAATATTGATAGTGTAGTCGATATGAATTTTAATTAGTTAGGTTAGGTTAGATTTAGTTGAACCTTCATCACTGTTATGTATCGTTAATTTGTTCATTATTACCATGACAAAACTAACCAACTATTATTTTTTTGACACAGCTTACAGGTACGGCAGCCACATCCTCAGTGTTCAGTTATAGATACAGCACGTGCCTAACTTTTGGGTTATAAAATATAAAAAGCTTACATATCTGAACCTAACTGTACCCAACCAAACATAACATAACATAACATAACATAATCTAAATAACTTATCGAATGCCGTATCCTCATAGTGCTCGGTTATAGATACGGCACGTGCCTAATTTTGGGTAAAAAAACTTGAAAAATGCTTTAAGATAAATAATAAGACACAGGCTGCCGTACCAATAGCGGATGACAACGCGGTACCACTGCCGTATCTCTAAGCACTTTGTTATTTCTGACCACAGTTCTGTACCTTTCGTTAATTTGTTATTTATTTACGATGACAAAACTAACTAACTATTATTTCTTTTATTTATATTTTGATGCGTTTTGTAATAATCTGTTGCATGTCTTGCTCGGAAATCACTTATAATAAAAATAATTTAAAAAAAGTTATTCGCAAGAGAAGCAAATGTGAGATTAATTCCAAATGAGTAATGATCTCGAAGATGACCTCACTACAGATGATAATATAACAATGGACATTATCAACCAAATGTATGGACACATAAACATCAACGCCCTTTCTAAATATTATGACCTCTCTACTTACAACAATTCTATTTCATCTCAGAATTTGACCAAATTCACTATAATGCATATAAATTCTAGATCTTTATCTAAAAACTCTGATAACATTCAATCATTTCTCAAAAGCCTTTACTCTCCTGATGTATTAACAGTGACTGAAACTTGGCTGACTGACAACTACAAACACCTCCATGAAATTACAGGCTATCGCTCTTACCATCTTGTTAGAAATACACGGGCACGAGGTGGAGTTTCTGTATATATTTCAGACTTGTTAAACTCTGAACAACTTGAAGAATTAACCTTTGCTAATGAACAAATAGAAATCTACACCGTTAAAATAATCACTCACACATTTAATTTCTTAGTTTGTGCTGTCTATAGACCAAACAGTAAACACATTGCGGTAAATGAATTTTCTAACAGACTTGATATGTTATTACAGGACGAGGTAGGAAACAACAATATCGTACTTATAGGAGACTTCAGTATAATTCTATTAGAACACACTACACACTTGCCAACCAACAATTTTCTTGCGAGTATCCAAGCTTTAAATTTCATTTCCCACATTGCTAGACCAACTAGGTTTCCAGATAGCTTGAATTTGTCTGAACCATCTCTCCTTGATCATATATTTACTAATTTCACTAAAGAATTTACCTCAGGTATAATACATTTCCCCATTTCAGACCATTTACCAATAATCTTGAATATTTCCATTCCATTAACAAACGAAAAACCCACCAAAATTGAATTCAGACATATGACTCCTCAGTTTAAACAACTTTTTTCCCATCAACTTAATAATATAGATTGGAATGTTCTCTTATCTTCGCAAAATGTAAATACCAATTTCAGTACATTTCTTACTAAAATCAATGAATTATACATTGACAGTTTTCCGTTAAGAACTAAGTATATTTCTGTAAAAAGACTGCACAACCCATGGATAACAGCAGCTGTTATCAAGTCTATTAAAACTAAGAATAACCTAGATAAAGACTATAAAGTAGGTGCTATCACAGAAAATCATTTTAAAGTATACCGCAATATGTTAAATAAGATTATCAGTAACTCAAAAAAATCCTACTACATGAATATATTTACAAATTTTAAGAATGATACTAGAAAAACCTGGAATGCAATAAATCAACTTAAAAACAATCACAAAAAAACATACCTAAGCTGTATCTCACTAAATAATAAAATACTTAGACATCCTTCACAGATATCTGATGCATTCAATGAATATTACACAAATATTGCTGGTAACCTTGATAACAACATTCCACCGGCCACTATTAATCCAGTTACGTTTCTACGTGGTGACTATCCCTCATCTATGTCTATCCCTCCTGTTATTTCAAGTGATGTTACATCTGTTATAAAATCACTAAAAAGCAAAAAATTTACTGCCAATGAGATTCCTGTGTCTATAATTAAAGCTAATAATGAACAAATAGCCATTCCATTATCTAAACTATTCAATCAATCTATCGAGCAGGGTATATTTCCACACCCTCTTAAGCATGCTACAGTAATCCCAATATACAAAAATGGTCCTAAAGATAACCTTGGCAATTACAGACCAATATCACTTCTCAGTACCTTCTCTAAAATCTTTGAAAAATTAATGAAGAAAATCAAGATGCAATATCCAGGCTCAATTTTGGTCCTGAAACTGTTACATCGGTCTGGCATTGTAGCAGCTGTGAAGAAATTAGTGTTGACTGCAGTGGATTATTCTAAAGAGAACACTTTATATGATCAAATGAAAAATTCCCTGAAATGTTTTTGGCGATCACGACATATATATCAAGGATACAACAGCCATTGCAGTTAAAAGTGAGTCTGTATTGTGGACTAGTGATGGCATGGCCTCTAGCTCGCAGGACATGACTAGAAGTGAGGATTTTGATATAAACACTCCACACCACAAAGAAGCTGAAATTTATTATACAAATGGCAGGATGGCAAGAAGAGGCAGCAGGCCAATTTTCCATGGCAGACCTCAAAGACCATTTCAAGCGTCTGCCAGTCGTGGATGGATGCCAGAGAATAGAGAAAGATGGCACAACAAGTTTCAAAGGAAATCCAATCCTGTGGATGCTTTTGGCAGACCCAAGCTCTGCAGAATATGTGGTTCAAAACTTCACTTTGCCATGAGATGTCCGGGTAATGAAAGTGTGTACACAATTGATGGAGAAGAAGAAAACAGAGAATTTTGACTAGATGATGAGGTGGAAGAAGTTCTAATTAACAGCTGGAAAGGTGAAGAATGTGATTTATTTTTGACAGGAAAGTGTTTGGGTTGTGGTGTGCTGGAGTGTGGTGAAGTTTGGCTGCAATATTTTATGGACACATTGAGTAATGATGAGAGAAAATTAATCAAAGAATATACAGGTTATAAATGGTTTAGGTTTGGTGATGGAAAGAAATTTAGGTCTTTAAAACAAGTGAGATTACTCTGTGAGAGTGTTGGAAGTAAGTGTTATGTAGTTACAGATGTTGTAAAGTGTGATATTCCACTACTGATTTCAAAGATCTCAATGAAAAGAGCCAAAATAACTTTGTATTTGAAAAATGACAAGGCAGTGATTTTTGGAAAGCAAATTGACCTGAAAAGCACTCCCTCGGGTCATTACTGTATTGACATTACACCAAGTGCTGAGGGGAATACATGTGTTGAACAGAGTTTGTACACTCTTAACAAAGACAATAGTCCAACTAATAACAGGAAAATTATTGAAAAACTGCATAAACAATTTGCTCATCCATCTGCAAGGAGATTAAAACTGTTGGTGAAAGATGCAGGTGTATGTGATAATGAGTACATGAAACTGGTTGAAGAAATATCTAATTGTTGTGACATTTGTAAAAGGTACAATAAAACAGCCTCGACCAGTGGTGTGTACTGTGTGTGCCACGAGACACAGACTTGAATGAAGTGGTGGCAATGGATCTTAAGGAATGGGATGAGAGGAAAAATGTGTGGTTCCTTCACCTCATTGATTTAGCAACTAGATTTATCATTTGTGCAGTAATATATAGAAAGGAAAAGCAAGTGATTATTGATGAGATCATAAAGAAATGGATTGGTACTGGTTTGGAATGTCCTAGGAAAGTTTTGTGGGACAATGGTGGCGAATTTGCCAATGATGAGTTTAGAGATAGGTGTGAGAATTTGAATATTACTGTTATGAATACAGCGGCTGAGAGCCCATTTAGTAATGGTATTTGTGAAAGGAATCTTGCCATCGTTGATGAGATGGTATGCAAAATATTAGCAGATCAACCTGATGTGTCTTCGTCAACTGCACTTGCTTGGGCAGTGCATGCTAAAAATAATCTTCAGATGGTTGAGGGTTACAGTCCTTATCAACTTGTTTTTGGTCGTAATCCTCAACTCCCATCTATATGTACTGATGACCCTCCTGCTCTTGAGGGTACTACTACTAGTAAGGTGTTTGCTAAGCATCTAAATGCATTGTATGCTAGCAGGCAGGCATTTGTTAAAGCTGAAACATCCGAGAAAATTAGAAGAGCTCTAAGACATCAAATTAGATGTAATGGAACCACATATAGGTTGGGTGATTCTGTATTTTATAAGAGAGATGGTTGTAATGAATGGAAAGGTCCCGGTAAAACCATTGGGCAGGATGGTAAAATTGTTGTAATAAGGCACGGCAACAACTGTGTGAGAGTGCATATTTCTAGAGTGTTGGGAACTACTTATGAAATAGGTAGTACCAACACGGCAGTAGAGAAAAATGACACAACTAGTGGTAATAATGTTGGTTGTTCAAGTAGATCACACCATGTTGAAGATAGTGAGTCTGAGGATGAACAGAACGACGTGAGTGACTTAGGCCATCAAAATACTGCGGTGAATGTCACACAGTTACCAAAGACTGGACAAAAGGTAAAGTATCTCCCAGTTGATGAGAGTCATTGGAGAGTGACTACAGTACTTGGTCGGGCAGGAAAAGCGACAGGTCGGTATAGATATTGGTTGAATTGTACGTGATGAGAATGAAGAACCCAAATCTATTGACTGGAAAAACAGTGTTCAAGACTGGAAAGAAATTGAGGAATCAAAAGTTGGTGAAGATGTTACTCATCAACTGGGAGACCAACAAGAACAAGGAGAATGCACAGAATTATTTGTGAGTGACAACAGACAAGATGATGACAAGGTAAAGGAGGCAAAGGGGAAGGAATTGGAGAACTGGAAGGAATTTAATGTGTATGAAGAAATAGTTGATACAGGTCAGCCATGTATATCTGTTGGATGGTATGTACTGAAAAGCAATCAACAGATGGACAGGTGCTTACCAAAGCCAGATTAGCGGCCAGAGCCTTTGAAGAATGTAAGGATTATAGTTTCAGGTCTCATGTCCCAACATCTGAAAAGAGTGTTTGGAGAATTTTTCTTGCCCTATTAGCATTTAACCAATGGAAATGTAATAGCATTGATACCAAGTCTGCCTTTTTGCAAGGAAAGTGTACTTGAGGCCACCAGTTGAGGCTGAAAATTCTGAAGGAAAAGTTTGGAAATTCAATAAATGTGTTTACGGGTTAAATGATGCAGCAAGGGTCTGGTATTTTACTGTAAGAAATGCTTTATTGTCATTAGGGTGTAAACAGTTGAAAGTAGATCCAGCAATGTTCTATTGGTACCAAAATGACAAATTAGCTGGCATGGTTTTAGTTCATGTCGATGATTTTATTTGGGGAGACACTAAACGGTTTGAAGAGACTGTGATGAATCAGATCAGAGGAAAGTTTGAAGTAGGAAAACAGTGTGATCGTGCTTTCAAGTATCAAGGAGTTGATATAAAGCAAGATGAACATGGTATCACACGGAGCCAGAACTCATATCTGGACAGTGTAAAAGGCATTCCTTTGGTTCCTGCAAGGGCTGCCAGAAAACATGATGAACTAAATAAGACAGAGACAGATAAGTTGAGAAGTCTTGATGGTCAGCTTAACTGGCTGGACAATTATATATATATATATACTATATGTCATTTCCTATTCTGATAATTACAATGTTTTAGCGATGCAAGAGCTGGTCACCACGGACACGGGTGCACAGAGGGCAGACACGGTGGGAGGTGGATGAGGAGGAGAGGACACTAGCAGCGTCCCCCCTCACCACTACCACCACCACCGCCACCACCACTACCACCACCACCATCACCACCACCACCATGATGTCTAATATTTCACTCAACAGAGACGAGTCTACCAGGGGAAAAAACAGTGAGTGTGTGTGTGTGTGTGTGTGTGTGTGTGTGTGTGTGTGTGTGTGTGTGTGTGTGTGTTTACCTAGTTGTAGTATACAGGGTCTGAGCTACACTCGTGTGGTCATGTCTCCGTATCTATATTTGTACAGTTTTTCCTTCAGTTGATGTACATTCTTTGCCATTATCTCCTCTTCCTTCAGTCCATTCCAAGTATCTATACTTCTCTGAGGAAAACTGTACTTTTTTGTATCGTTCAAGCAAATTCCTTTATGCTATTTTTTCTCGTTAGTTAGTTAGTTAATGCCAAAAGGAGGAAGCGCCAGGCATGTAAGGTGATATGGCGCTATGTTAATCTAAAAGGTAGACGGTATAGTAGAGATGATGGTAAGGCAAATTATGGGGAAGGAAAGAACAATTAGTTATAGTCAAAGGATTAGATCAAATGGAGGATGTGTATTTGTTGTAGGAAGGAAAGTATGTTGTGTAAGTGGAAATGTGTTGATTGTGTGAGAATATCATTAAGGCAGTGTAGAAGGGAGGTTGAGATAGGTGACTTAAGTGAGGGAAAGCAGTAGTGTATCAAGGACAGAAAAGTAGAATGTGTGGTACAGAGAGGAGGGTGTTACAAGTCATACAAAGGGTAGTAAAGTGTTCCAGAAAAAGGGTTTGTAAGATGTAAGTTGGTGTATCAGACTTGGAAGAATAAGGAAGGGCAGAAGAGCAAATTAAGGGAGAGGGTATAAGCCATGGTGGAAAAGAATGAGTATGGAAAGGGAGGACATTTCAATCAGGAAAGGGAGCGTGAAAGAGAAGGGAATGCATACAAACAGAAAGTGGTCGTGGTACCACAGTCGTGGATGGGAGGAGAAACTACTTTGAAGAGCTTGTGGAATAAACACTTTAAACACTTTATTATAGCCTAGGTTTGAGATACATTGCGTTATTTGTACACATAATGGACAAGCCTTTATATAAGCAAAGCTTTTCAGGCAAAGGGAAAAGGAAGTAGATTTATGTTTTAAATCTAAGATACATAGATATAATAATAACTAAATTTGCAAATAGATAGATCTAATATAATGTTCTAAAATAAGGAAGTAAGATAAAGAGTTTGGTGATAAATTGTGTTACACATATGAGGTAAGTGTAATAAGATGGGTGTATGAAATGGATAAGTTGTCTAGAAGGGGTAAAATGATATGGAAGTGGTGACGATGGTGATCATAGATTTTTATGATGAGACATATCTGGGAAGGTTAAGGAAGATATATAAGAAAAACATTGGTTAATATGCATCCAGGAGATGATTCTTGAGCCTACTTTTAAATTTGTAAAGAGAGTTGACACTTTTAATTTGTTGAGGTAATGAATTCCATATTAGAGGGCCTAAGTACATAGTTGAGCGACGGAAGATGCTGAGGCGATGGGTGGGTATACATAGGCGTTCTCTGTGTCATGTGGTATAATCATGCATGGGAAGGGAGACATTAATTTGATTATTGTACATAGAAGTTGCAATAGAGAGTTTCGTTATGTCTTCAAGTCTTAAAATTTTTGTATCTTTAAAGAGTGGAGCCGTGTGTTCAAGGTACGAGCTCTTTGTGATAATGCGGATAATCTTTTTATGAATTAGGTTTATGCATTTTAGATGTGTGGCTTGGGTGGTACTCTAAATTGGGTTACAGTATTGCAGATGAGGATATATATGGGCATAGTACAGTGCTTTTAGTACTTCACTGGGCATAAAATCTCTTACTTTATAAAGCATGGCAGTGCACCTTGAAAGTTTTTGGGATATGTTATTTGTATGAAATTTAAATGTTAGGTTTTCATCAAAAGTTACTCCTAAGAATTTAAGTTTGTTGGTTCTGGCTATATGATTGTTTTTTATTTTTAGTTCTGGGAAATTGTCATCAACTCTATTTGAAAATATCATAAAATGTGTTTTGTTGCTGTTGATGGTAAGTCTATTACTCAAACACCAGTTATTTAGTTTGTCAAGGTCTACATTAGCTGCATGGAACAATATATTATTATTTAGGCCTGTGAAATAGAGAGTCATGTCATCAGCAAAGAGGATGGTATCTGCATGTGAAAATACATTGACAATATCATTGATGTAGATAAGGAACAGTATGAGCCCCAGGACACTTCCTTGTGGGACACCAGTACAAATTTTACTTGCTGAGGATTTATAATCTTCAAGGAGTGTGCATTGGGTTCTATCAGATAAATAGGTCTTTAACCAGGAGTGTACTGTGCCTCTTATGCCGTAATGGTGCAATTTGTGGAGAAGAATGTTGTGGTTAACTGTATCAAAGGCTTTGGAGAAGTCAACAAAGATTGCTAGGACAGATAATTTATCATCAAGAGCTGAATAAAGGTGAGAGGAGAATTGACTGAGAGCATGATAAGTGTTTAGGCCTGGTCTGAATCCATACTGGGAGTCACTCAATATTTTGTTTTTTTGAAGGTATGACATTAGTTTGTCTTTTATTAGGGTTTCAAATATTTTAGAGAGGGCAGACAGTGTAGAGATAGGGCGGTAGTTATTCGGATCAGTTGTAGGACCAGACTTATGGATGGGGGTGACGTTAGCCTTTTTGAGGGTTGTAGGAAATATTCCAGTGGTAATTGATTGGTTGAAAAGTAAAGTAATAGGGTCGGCAAACTGTGCACAATTACGTTTTAATAATGAGATAGGAATTTCTTCAACATTTGATTTCTTGTTTTTTAGAGCTATTATAGCTTTAGTAATGTCCTCTGGAGTAATTGGTGGGACAGACATAGAGTTTGGATAATTGCCTTGCAAAAAGTCAGTGGCATTCATATTTGCTGGTGGTAGCTCCTTATTAAGTTTGGTTGCTACTTCACTGAAATGTACATTGAGGGCTTCCGCAATTTGTTGAGGGTTGTTATACGTTGTGTTGTTTAGATGTA
>JAXIVD010002487.1:15000-20000 GCA_036785275.1 Cancer borealis
AACAGTATCTGTTTTTGAGTTTCAATTCATTGATGGGAAATTGAAGTCCTCCATTCATAATAACTTCATGGTTTGTACAGAGGCCAAGTTGTTCAAACTGGTTTAGTAGAGCGTGACAGGTTGCAGAAAAAGTTGCCTTACTGGAGTTTGGAGGGCGGTATAGGACTGCAAGTATGCTGTCAATTAATTTGAGTGTAATTGATAAGATCTGGTTCTTCCCATCAGAGTGTGAGTGTAGTAGTACTTGTGTAGTGGAGGCCAAGTCCTTTCTAACATACATCACCACCCCTGTCGAAACCCGCCCTTCCACTAACAAATACTTACTTACTTTTACCAGGCAAGCTGTAATTACTTGTTTGTACAGTGGTTTTGGTTTGATTCATCATCATTTAACCTTGCACTGCTGTAGTTGGTGGTATAGTTTTCCACCTTGTAATTACTTGTTTGTACAGTGGTTTTGGTTTGATTCATCATCATTTAACCTTGCACTGCTGTAGTTGGTGGTATAGTTTTCCACCTTGTAATTAGTGAGGCTTTGGATGACTGCTCTTGGAGAATCCTCACAATGGTTCTCTGACAAGTGAAAATGAAATGCAACTTTCTATTGATGAGTCTTAATTAGGACACTATATGATGATAACTCAGGAATGTTAGTGTAGTCGGTTAACAATTGGTTGAGAACAATGTTATATAGTTAGGTTAGGTTAGGTTAGAACAATGTTATATAGTTGGTGGTATAGTAACCTGCAAGAACTTACCAGTTTATGCAAGGACTGCATGCCACACAGACTTGCCTGGTTCATTTTGTGCATAATATAACTTAGATGGAGGTATGGTGTGGCAGGGTGTGCGTGTACACCAGAAAGGTGCAGGTTGTCAGCTAGTGGTATCATAGTAATGGTGAAAGGTTACTTCAGTGTCTACCTACAATGGAATGGAGAGGATACCATTGTTACTTATAGTGAACACAAACTTAATGAAAGGTGTTCACTCAGTCTGCAGATCAACACCTTTGATAACTTCTTTACTATATTGCTAGGCCCCACCCCACTCCTCACTGCCCAATGTTACCTGGACGGCCGCGGTGGTGGCTGCAGCATTAGGTCCGGGGATCCGTGATGTGTGTTGAGGACGAGGTCAGTCTGTGTTATTCTGGGTCACACCAGGCGTGCACAGGCACAGGAAAGACAAAGGCACATGAACTTTTGTCAGCCCTTTATTACCCCAAGCCACAAGTACAATCGTCCCCTAGCACACAATCGGGACAGGCACACGTACACCGGCACAGCTGGCAGAGTCGCTCTTACACGGCCGTGCTCACCGGCACAGGCTACAGGGCTCGGTCCCTCCCGGCAGCCCACAACACTGTCTCTGGTTCTCTGTAGGCACGAGACGAGACACAGGTTCCCAGCTCCGCGGCCAAGCCTCTCCTGCAGCGTGAGGCGAGGTGTAGTTGTCAGGCTGTCCGAGGTGCAGTGTGTCAAGGCCACCACTCCGAGCGGCAGATGGTGGTCCACTGCCGTCTCCTGCTGTCCACGTCACCTCTGAACCTCCACACACGCACGCACGCACGCACACACATTCGCAACAATATCATTAAACACCATGTTACTAAACATTTGGAGCTAAATCTGTGAAGGTTTTAGGCGGTGCTCACCATTATTTACCTCGCAAACCTGCTTTAAAGTTAGATTAGGTTAGGTTCAGTTATACTGTTTAACCTTTTGATATATTAGCCAAAAGTGAGGCATTTCATCCCAGGTTTTTTTTTCCTGGTTGTCATATGTGTGTTACATTTGGTTATAATGGTGATCAGCGCCTGAAAGCTTGACAGGTGTGTTGAGTACACTATGTATAGTATGTATGTACCTCTTCATATTTATATCAATATTGTACCAACACTAGTTATAAAGATATACTCATTTTAAGTTTGTTCATCTCTTCCTTCAGTTTGTTAACATTTTAATTTTGTTGACGTGACTTTCATGTTATTTTGTTCTTTTCTATTAACAAAACTAGATTTGAGAAACAGGGAAATGATCATCTTGAGGAAGTAATAGATAATGTTTTCAATTTAATCAGTAAACATTCTGGTTCATCAAATTTTGTAGATGACAGTAACCCAATGAGGTGGGAACCTTAGTAATTTAATACATCAATTAATACATTCTGCATAGCATTAATGTTTATTTAGTTGATACATAGCAAATAATTGTCACAAAAGCTTCTTAATATTACAAACATGAGGAATGTATCATTTGTTTGAGTAATGAAATCATTATTAATGGAAGTCGACAACATGGTACCACGATCTCCCAACCTAACATGTCACATCATAGTGTTGGCTCATTTGTCTCAAGCTCTGAGGCGGGGGGGGGGGGGAGAGAGAGAGAGAGAGAGAGAGAGAGAGAGAGAGAGAGAGAGAGAGAGAGAGAGAGAGAGAGAGAGAGAGAGAGACCCTCCACTAATTCATTCATTTATTATATAATAATAATAATCTTCAAAGATGATATATTAATTACAGTCTATTACTTTACTTTTAATATATATTGATTATATTATATGAGCGTTATCTAAAGACGATATAATGATTACAATTCTTTAGTATATATTGATTATATTCTTTTAGTATATATTGATTATATTCTTTTAGTATATATTGATTATATTCTTTTAGTATATATTGATTATATTCTTTTAGTATATATTGATTATATTCTTTTAGTATATATTGATTATATTCTTTTAGTATATATTGATTATATTCTTTTAGTATATATTGATTATATTCTTTTAGTATATATTGATTATATTCTTTTAGTATATATTGATTATATTCTTTTAGTATATATTGATTATATTCTATTACCATAATTCAAAAGACAATATATTGATTGTAGACTGTTACCATTCTTTTAATATATATATATATATATATATATATATATATATATATATATATATATATATATATATATATATATATATATATAAATCATAGCCTATTAATATTATTTTATGATATATATAAATTATATTTTGTTACCGTTATTTAAAGACAATATATTAATAATAGCCCAGTATTATTATTTGAAGATTTATAAATTATAACATTAAAATAATATATTAATTATAACATTATTATTATTATTATTTATAGATATATTAATTACAACATTATTATTATTATTATTATTTAAAGATATATTAATTACAACATTATTATTATTATCATTATTTAAAGATATATTAATTACAACATTATTATTATCATTATTTAAAGATATATTAATTACAACATTATTATTATCATTATTTAAAGATATATTAATTACAACATTATTATTATTATTATTATTTAAAGATATATTAATTACAACATTATTATTATTATCATTATTTAAAGATATATTAATTACAACATATTACTGGTATATGAAGACATGTTTATTTTAACATTGAACGAAACATATAATAAACATAGCTTTAAATAATGATAATAATAATGTTATGATTAATATATCTTTAAATAATGATAATAATAATGTTATGATTAATATATCTTTAAATAATGATAATGATAATGTTATAATTAATATATCTTTAAACAATAATAATAATGTTATAGTTAATATATCTTTAAATAATGATAATAATAAAGTTAATAAAGTTATAGTTAATATATCTTTAAATAATGATAATGATAATATTATAATGAATATATCTTTAAACAATAATAATAATGTTATAGTTAATATATCTTTAAACAATAATAATAATGTTATGATTAATATATCTTTAAATAATGATAATAATAATGTTATGATTAATATATCTTTAAATAATGATAATGATAATGTTATAATTAATATATCTTTAAACAATAATAATAATGTTATAGTTAATATATCTTTAAATAATGAAAATGCTGATAATATAAAATAATTTATACATCTTCAAATAATAATAATAATAATAGGCTATAATTGATATCTCGTCTTTAAATAACAGTAATATAAAATAATCAACATATCTTCAAATAATGATGATAGGCTATAATTAATATATCAATTTTAGATAACGCTAATAGAATGTAATCACTGTACGTATACTAAAAGAATGGTAATAGTCTGTAATTAATATATTGTCTTGATCTATTTTGTTTTTCTATATCAATGGAATATAGTTTATGTGAATGCATCAAAAGGCTGGCCGGATCATCAAGGAGGTCCTTCTTAGGGAGTATCTGTTTCCCTGCCATTGATACCACACGATGCCTTCACCAGCACGGCCGCTGTATTCATTCAGATTGGAGTGAGTGCAACCCTTATACCACCAAGCCCCACGCAGCCTGGTAGGTAGGATTACAAAGATCATTTTAGCTACATCATCTTATACATAGCTGCACTAAATAGTCTACAGGTGATAGAGGCCAAAGATTTAAAAAAAAAGTTAAAGTAAAAAAAAATTTTCTATGAAAATTTCAAGTTATCTTAGACCTTCCCTCATATTATAAAACTTACTTACAGATGTGTTAACAAGACTACTTTGTAATCTATATGAGCATGCTTTCCCAGATAAGCAATGGCACTATAATATTCACTATTATTTTGTTGATTCACTGTATAAATGTGATTAAGATGCCTTACTTCACGTCTCATAAACACACATTTAAATCACTTGCATTACTGTGGACACCTGCTGTTAAGTGTTCTTGTGTTCAGGTTGGTAATACTCACCCCTTGGCACAGTTGACCCTGCTGCGGCTATCATTGTCCTCATCAATGGTCGTGAATCTGGAGCCATTGTTGTGTGCCATGGCATCCCCGGCAGTGCCACTGTACCTGTCACCATATTGTATGGATTACAAACTATATCAATAACATTCTTTTAGTTTTACTTTGCACAATATTTATGTAATCAAATGTCTTACAAAACTCAGGTTTAAAAAAATTTTGATTTAAAATAATAAACTCTGAGTAAGAATTTTTTGTTAGTTA
>JAXIVD010002487.1:22500-27500 GCA_036785275.1 Cancer borealis
GATTGGGAGGCCCACCTTCCAACTTTCAAGCGGTATTTGGTCTCACTCGGGCCGACGTTGAAGAAGTCATACTGTGCCCATCGCTCCCCTGTTCCATAATCTCTCAGGTTGATTCGCAGCTGCTGCAAAACTGTAGAGGTGAGGATGTGAAGGTGGTCCAGACCAAGCCAGAATTCACCCTGAAGGTCACCAAAACCTAGTTGATATTCAATATATGTTCGTAGAAAGTGCCTCCACCATCAACAGTGTGGTCACAGTACACGGTCACATGACGGTGGGGCTGCCCAGGATAAGGATACACCAGGCGCAGGCCACTCTCGCTGTCCCCTGAATCCAGTAAATCCTTGCAGTGACGTGGTCGAGATTCTGACTTATTTACGAGGAGACTCCCTTCCTGTAACCCAGGAGGAAAGGTAAGTCCAATAAACTATCTCTTTCACTGACATCTTTTGTTATGATTATTATATTTCTATTTTACACACTCATTATGTTGGTTAATTATTTTAATTATTGCTTCTCAGGGTTGATAGTTCAAAGTTGAATTTAAGTCAAATTCTCCTTCATATTTTCTACATATAAAGAAATTGATCTGTATTTAATGCCTTACTTCATATTAATGAATAATTAACTTTGCAATGAATAACATGAGAACTTTGGGGTGAAGAATGGTATGGACATTGAACTGGTTTGGATACGTGGTGAGAAGGAATGAGATTGAGTTTGTTGAAATTGATTGATTAGTCATTTGATGGCCCATTAATATACATTAGATTAATTTTTAATAATAATAAAATAAAGCCACAGGTTCCTTGAGCAAAAGTTCTCCTGTGAACCTAATGCCTAGATACAATAATGTTACGAGCATACCTGTTATGTAGGCCTACCGTGGCTGTACAGCAAAACAAATGTGAAGATTTGCATCCTTAACAATGATTATTAATACATTCTATATACAACCAGAGTAAAAGGTGTACAGATGGATTGTGCAGTTTATAAATGAGACAAAGGCAAGGTAGAAATATTACACACAAGCACTATAAATACGAATATAACCATGAAGCAAGGCACCTAAATAGTCTTATTCCAAGTTTACAAACATCCAGTCAAAATAGTAAACGAGCAACAACTATCTGTGAATGAGGAATTGATTTCAATCTGTTCAGTTCAGGAAGACAAATTTCAGAGCCACCTCAAGGTATTCAGTGGAACAGACTTAGAGCAGGACCTGATATCTCTGTTGCTGAAACATAAAGAAGCGCTGGCCTTGCCGGGGGACGCCTTAAGCAAACCAAGTGTGTTGAAACATCAGATCAGATTAAAGCCAAGTACACAACACATTGACATACCAGCTTACAGACTCCCACAGTAAAACTCAAAACAGTACACATGCTTATTGATGAAATGCTTTCACAAGATGTGATAGAACCCAGCGATAGTGAATGGAATCGTCCGCTAATACTGGTTCCAAAGGCAGATGGAACCATGCATCCAGTGATTGATTATAGACAACTTAACAAACATACCATCCCAGACAGATTGCCTTTGCCGGTCATCTCAGACATATTAACACGTTTATGAACAGAGAATGAATTGTTTTTCCACCATTGATATAAAATCTGCATTCTGGCAAATAGAACTCCACAAAGATTCAAAAGACTCAACACCATTTTCCGCACCAACAGTTCCTTCATTATAGGTTGAACAGGATGCCATTTGGTTTGAGCAACAGCACTTTAACTTACATGAAACTTATGAACACAATCCTACATGGGTTAACAGGCAAAACAGCAAGTGTCTTTTTGGATGATATTCTACTTGTATCGAGACAACAGAGGAACACTTAAGAAAGCTTCTCCAGATTAAAATCAACAAGATTAAAAGTTAAATTAGAAAAATGGCAAGATAAGGTGTTGTATTTAGGACACCAAATTGATTGCCAAGATCTTAGACCAGTGAAGTCTAAAGAAGATGCAGTACGTAATTTTCCTGAATCTACTACTGTAGAGAAAGTTAGATCTTACTTGGGTTTGACAGGATTCTATAGACAATTTATAAGAAGTTATGCCGATATAGCACTATCATTAAGTTTACTTCTTAAGAAAAATATCACATTCACATGGGGAGCAGACTAACAATATGCATTTGATACCTCAAGATTAAGCTTACCAGTTCACCAGTATTAACTAACTAGGTGATGAAAGACTAAAGTGGGCTGTGATAGGAAGTGCAAAAAAGCTTCAAGAAGAAACTAGCATCAGGTACAAAAGACTAGGAATAGCACCAGACGTGACCAGGAAGGAAAAGGAAGAAAAACATAAATTGAGAGAAGAGCTGAAACTTAAGAGATATGCTGCAGAAAGAGGATGTATGATAAAGGGATATAAATTGATTAGAGTCACCCATGGGGAAGGTAATGGTCATAACCAAACGAACATCTGAAAAAGAAAAATTCAGAAACAAATCTAATGTTAATAAATGTTCAGGGACTTACCACACCAAAGATGTATGAACTAGAAAAAAACTATTAGTGAAAAAGTTAGACATAGTTTTCTTAACAACTCAGCTGATCATAGACAAAGTGCGAGTGAGTGATCCTATAAAGAAATATGATAACATGTGAGAAAGGAAAGATCAAAAAGGAGGTGGACTATTAGTGATACATGATATATAGAGACACAAAAGATAGTGAAATAGTGCACAAACAAAACACAAACAGAGACATCATGCTATTGGAAGCCAGCATAATGAACTTGAAACAAATAGTTGTAGTAGTGTACTTGTCGTTATCATTGAGACATCTATAGAATCTCTGATATTAATAATTGTATATTGTAATGGTCACGTTGGGTTCTTGGAAACAAGCAATCCATGAAATTAAGAAGATGGTTATTGACTGGATACAAAATGAAAACCTTATATTACTGAATGATGACATGAACTGTGAAGGATTACACACATGAAACCAGAACAACCAAAAAAGGTGTTATATGTACCTACAGTATGCCATCTGCAAATACAAATTTTATGATATATAAACAAATATGAAAATAAATGACAACCAAGAAGTAATTGACATCTCAGATTACAACTTTGTTGAACTAAAGTTAAAAATCATACAAGAAAACTGTAATCAGTTCACCAAGAAAACCTGGGAAATAAGACAATACTATAGTACAGAAAAGGAAAACTTAATGGAAATTAAACTACATGGCATCTATATTGACCATGTAAGCACACTAAATAATATGATAATGAAAGAGGCAAGAAATGTGTTGTGAAGAACATGCAGGAGGACAACAGGCAAGTTTAAAGAGAGAGAGGCACCAAGGATAACTGAGATTATACATGAAATACAAATAAAAAAGCAGCATAATAAAGAAAGAAGAAATGCAACAACACAAGAAGACAGAAAAAGGCTAGAAAACATATACCTAACACAAAAAAGGAAAGTTCAACAGCTAATAAAATCAGAAATCTACACACATGATAAGAAACTGACTGTTGAAATAAAGGACAATGATGCAAGACAAAAATGTGGGATTACATTAGAAAACTACAAGGATAAGATGTCAAAAAGAAAGATGAGTTAGTAATATATGATGAAAACGGACAAATTACCAAAGGTAGAGACAATGAAAGAAATAGAAGTTTTGTGTAAAATCGTTTACCAGAAACAAGTAATAACAAAACAAGAACTAATCACAGTGGTAAAAAACCTTAAGAATAAGAAATCTGCTGAACCAGACAACTGTAAACCTGAACTTGCAACCCAACCTGGATGTATAACAACAATTGTAAGACGTTTAAACAAAGTCCTGATAACAGGAAACATACCAGAGGAATGGAGAACATCACACACCAAACTGATACCAAAATGTGCAACACCCACGACCTATAGTGCCGACAAACTATTTATACAAGATATTTGTGGCTATTATAAACAAATAAAATAGAAGAAGATCTTAGAAGAAATGGTGAAAAAACATGAAACACAGGCTGGATTCACAAAAGATAACTTGTTCATACTCCAATACTGCAGAGAAGACAGCTACATATTTATTGTTGTAACATCAATTGACTTTAGTAAGGCATTTGACACAATAAAAAGAGAAAAAATTATAGAAGCCCTGATGAAACACAAAGTACATCCCATTCTGATCAATGCCACAGTTCAAATATACAAGGAGGACAAAGCCCAGGTGGATATAGCAGAGGATATGAAGGCAGATATTAAATTGACAAGTGGAATAAGACAAGGATGTACTGGCTCCACCACACTCTTCAAACTCATAACATACTTCACACTTCAGGATATGTTTTATGTTGATGATGGCTTGCAACTCTCCCATAATAATGAAGAAGCCAAAACAAACATACGAACATTCCTAGACGCCAGCAGACAATGTGGGTTAGAAATAAATAAGAGCAAGAGCAGTATTGTTATCTACAACTTGGAACACCAACCAGAACATATAGAAGGGATTCATGTAACAAATGAAATCAAATACTTGTGACTGGTATTAACAAATGATAGAAACATCTTTACCAAACAAAAACACAGCATGATAAACCAAGCACAGAGACTGGCTAACCTCACCTACTCCATCATAGCAAGAAGCTGCCACAAAGTAATAATAGGACAATCCTTTTGGAAGAATGTCTGCCTACCATCTGTACTGTACGGAACCAACATCCTGAATATAACGGAAAAGGAAATAGAGAAGCTACAAGCAATAGAAAACAGTGGGTATAGGCAGATACTTGGAGCTCAAAAATATGCACAAATATGCACACCAAGAGAAGTTGGAGCCTCGCATGAAGGCAAGAGTAATGGTTGGTAAATTGTTATATATTTAAAATAAGTCCTAGACACATACAATACAAAGACCCAAGAAAGTAATAACAGGCAAGAAGACTCCAGAAATGCCCGGCTAAAAGAAGTTCTCCAAGGAGTAAAAATGAATTGCTACAACTGGGTTAAGAGTACTATTGAATACCTG
>JAXIVD010002487.1:31092-41092 GCA_036785275.1 Cancer borealis
TATAGTTATATATATATATATATATATAATATATATATATATATATATATATAATTATTTTATCAACTATGATAATGACCAAATATTCAAATTTGTCTTACAAATTAATTTCTCTAAGCTGTAATACAGTGATAACCGTTAATGCTTGAAATTTGACGAGAGAGAGAGAGAGAGAGAGAGAGAGAGAGAGAGAAAGAGGAGAGAGAGGAGAGAGAGAGAGAGAGAGAGGAGAGAGAGAGAGAGAGAGAGAGAGAGAGAGAGAGAGAGAGAGAGAGAGAGAGAGAGAGAGAGAGAGAGAGAGAGAGAGAGAGAGAGAGAGAGAGAGAGAGAGAGAGAGAGAGAGAGAGAGAGAGAGAGAGAGAGAGAGAGAGAGAGAGAGAGAGAGAGAGAGAGAGAGAGAGAGAGAGAGAGAGAGAGAGAGAGAGTGAGGATGTGTGTGTGTGTGTGTGTGTGTGTGTGTGTGTGTGTGTGTGTGTGTGTGTGTGTGTGTGTGTGTGTGTGTGTGTTCTTCACAATGGTCTGCAGGGTCACACGCTGGACTCATGATCGCTAGCCATTACCCTCCCCGAAAGAGCTCAGAGCTCAAAGAGACTAATCTATCACCTTCAAAATACCTGCCCAGCCATCTCTACCCGACACCTGTGTGTGTGTGTATGTGTGTGTGTGTGTGTGTGTGTGTGTGTGTGTGTGTGTGTGTGTGTGGTGTGTTATTCACTGTCACAGTCTGCTGCTGGTCTCTCTTGAGACAGCCGGCCGTCCCCCTATGGAAAGAGCTCAGAGCTCATAGTGACCAATCTTTGGGTTGGACCGAGACCACTCACACACAACACACCGGGACAACGAGGTCACAACCCCTCGACTTACATCCCGTACCTACTCACTGCTAGGTGAACAGAGGCTACACGTGAAAGGAGACTCGCCCAAATATTCTCCGTCCGCCCAGGGGATCGAACTGTGTGTGTGTGTGTTGGTGTGTGTTAAGGCAGCTCGAGACAAAATCACAACTGAAACTTGCCCCACTTTGATATGACGTAAATGGGGCTCTAGCATGCAACCCATCCGAACGCAAGGGATTGGCTGGTGGGCTTTAGTTTGGAGCTTGACAGTAAGGAATCCTTTTGGTCACTCTAGTATGATAATCTTTATTCTCCCGAGTGTTATGGTTCCCTTGCCTTCGTTCTTTGATTTAATTTGGTGGAATCTCTCTTTCTCTCTCTCTCTCTCTCTCTCTCTCTCTCTCTCTCTCTCTCTCTCTCTCTCTCTCTCTCTCTCTCTGTGATTTCTGTGACGTCAGTGAGAGTGAATGTATCCGCTCTCTCTGGCCAGCGATCAAAGCCTTCCTTGTTAAGTCTAGTGTCGCGCCATGCCCTTCTCTAACTCGATCAGGACGCGGAAGCTACTTCCTTTAATAGTAATGATCTTAGGCTGGAGTCACACATACGCGGTTCGGCAATACGTTTAATTTCGGATAGCTATACGCAACGAAACGTATATCCATCCGTCATAATCCGCCATGATACCCCACTATCCGTAAGAGTCCGCACGGAACCGTGGAGGGGCTGCGGTTGGTTTTAAATGTTCAAAAATACGCAGGCTGCCGCCACGGCCGAGCATCCGCAATCAAAACGTAGTGGCGCCCCAAGAGATACGCAATCAATCCGTATTGTGCGTAATCGATCCGAATTCAACGCAATCGATCCGTATTGAACGTATTTGATCTGGAAAGATCCTTAATGAACCGCCACTAACCCGCCCGTCAGCGCCGATGTATGATACATTGGGCGGATTGGTGCGGCACCTAGGCGGTATAAAGGATATCATATTTGGAGTCAAAGTCAAAGGCCATATCTTTATATGAGCAACCCGATGCAAGGAAACGTCGAGTTACTGCTAACTAAAGTCCGACATCAAGAGGCTTTCTCCAGAAAGTCCGCTGCTTCTCCAAGTATGGTTGTATCCGTTCCACAATCTCATTAAATAGGACCTCGTTCCTCCTTACAAAGTTTCGGTAGAGCTCGGGATCATCACGGGAGAGAATATGGATCAGCACTCATAGTGCCCATGTGTAGGACGTTCTGTTAGGTAGGATCTGACCCAAACCTTTCTTGCTCTCCTCTGGCGCCTTCGCTTCTTCTTGGCAATCAGGTAAGCAGCCAGTATCACGGCAATTTCTCTGATTGAATTTGCATAGTTGTCTATGGCTCGTTGGGTTGGCGACATGTTGACTGAACCACATCAGAGGCAACACACACACCCGCCTGCCCACCCTAACCACGACCCCGAAAGCGCAGCAGCTAATGAGGGACTACCACGAGCGGGCCGCCACTGACAGCTTGCCAGTCCGACTCCAGGAGAGAAAAGCTGACCTTGACCTCGCGTGGCTGGAAGATGTCACAGCGGCAACACTGCTGTCAGACGACACCGACCAGCTGATAACAAGAGAGGAACTACTCGCGGCAGGAAGATGTCACAGCGGCAACACTGCTATCAGACAACACCGACCAGCTGATAACAAGAGAGGAGCTACTCGCGGCTGGAAGATGTCATAGCGGCAACACTGCTATCAGACAACAAAGACCAGCCGATAACAAGGAAGAAGCTACTCGCGGCAAGGAAAGAGAGCAGAGAGACAGCGCCAGGCGAGGATGGCATCACTTACTCCATGCTGAATGCCGTCTGCCTTGTGGAAGGTGACCTTCTTCTGATGCTGTTCGACATGTCACTCATACAGGGTGTGCTGCCCGAAACATGGAACATGACAAATATTATATCAATTCCAAAGACAAATGAAGAAAACAAATACAGACCCATCAGCCTCACCCCAACACTACAAAATGCTTGAGCGGATCCTTCTCAACCGTCTCCTCTATAAGATAGGGCATCTCGATGCAGGTGTAGATAGCTTTGCGAAGCAAAGGACTACTGCAAACTGCCAGGCCAACTACACTGCAAACTGCCAGGCCAACTACACTGCAAACGACAAGGCAAAGACAGCTGTGTTCATAGACATCGAAAAAGCTTTCGACAGAGCCCAGCCACTTGTTACCCTAGAGGAACTAACCAAGCTGGGCGGGAGACGAAAGTTATTATCATGGATCAAACACTACTTGATAGGACGAAAAGCACGGGTAATATTCCAGGGCCAGGCGTCAGCATACGTGACGCTTGAAAACGGCACGCCACAGGGAGGAGTGATCAGCCCCACGCTCTTCAACGTCCTCATCAATGTTGTAGCCACACTCCCATACCCAGCAGGAACACAGCACATTGGCTACGCTGATCACATTGTCTTGCAAACGCAGGCAAGAGACTCTGCAGCCAAAATGCAAGACTCCTTGAATCTATTGACAAACAAATGTTAGGACATTGGATTTACTATCTCCCAAACCAAGACCAAAGCCATGACAAAGATGCGCACCGTCCCCCTCACCAAGCTCCAGATTCAAGGGCACCACATGGAATGGGTTGCAACAACAAATACCTCGGCGTTATTGTCGCAAAAAACAACACCTGCAAAGCCGAGATGCAACACCTCAAGACTAAATGCAACCTTAGAAATAGACTACTTAAAGCATTGTCGTGGAAAGGGATGAGAGCAACAAGCAGTGTTATATTCGGCATATACAAGACCCTGGTGCGGTAACGTCACCACCATCGACGCGAAGGCCCTTGAAACAATCCAGAGTAGTGCGCTGAGGGTTGTTTTCGGAACACCGAGATGGACCAAAACCGCAAATCTCAGGACAGATGCTCAGGTGCCCACATTAGCTGAAAGAATTAAGCACACGACGGCCAACTTCATCATTAAAGAATCTCTCAGAGACGACCATCCCGATCACGTCTACACAGCACTACTACGCCATCATGAAGGACAACGCGGACAGGACAAGTGGATCACCAAGCGGCAACCCTACACGACCTTAGAGTCACCTGGGACGAGGTGAGGGCTGCTGCTGTCCCCCAGGAAGCTCACACAAGCCCTCCTTGACAGCAGCAGCCGTATACGACAACTATTTCGTTACTAAGGAAGAAAAAGCAGGACATCGTGAGAGAGGAGCTGCGACAACATGGACTACAAATCATCCACTATGCTGCCAACGACCAGACAGCAATCACAGCAGTCTATTACACCGACGGGTCTGCGGAGCCACAGGGAGAAAAAGCAGGTGCAGCATTCGTGTGCACAGTGAACAGCAGAGACGCCGCCGCTGCTGTCGCCCCCACCGTCACCGACGCCGACACCACCACCACCACCAGTGCGGCGAGAGGAATGTGGTGATAGCCATGACTACTGCCAAGGCTGTCAACACCACCACCGCAGCTTTACGACTTCTCTTCCACTCAAACAGAGCTGGCAGCCATAAAAAGGGCACTTGAACTCGCACATACCTCCTACAACCGCAATGTACTCATAAACACAGATTCCATGACAGCCATCGCCTTACTAACCAAAAAACACAATGAAAATATACTTCTGACACACAATATTCTCACCACAGCCACAGCTATCCAAAGACAAACAAGGCCGAACAGTTAATATTAACTGGATCCCATCACACGTTGGCATAACCGGGAATGAAAAGATCCACACCCTGGCAAAGCGGAGAGCATGAGACCCAACGGTGAGCCTCGACATCCCCAGAACCCAAAGGCAGCTACAAGGCAAGACCAGACACCACACAAAGACATCAACAGGAGAGCACGGAGCGTCAGAGGGGCAGTGTCAGCGCTTTGTGGCTGGGAAAACTGACCTAAGGTATACCTCACCACCCGCATCGCGGCGAAACCCGTCGCTGTGAGGTAATGAGGTCAAGAATATTGTGAATAAAAGTTCTCAATCTGAATTTCTCTCTCTCTCTCTCTCTCTCTCTCTCTCTCTCTCTCTCTCTCTCTCTCTCTCTCTCTCTCTCTCTCTCTCTCTCTCTCTCTCTCTCTCTCTCTCTCTCTCTCTCCTAATTTGACCTGTGACCCGAGAGAGTAGATATGTACCTCTATGTCCCCTTTTGGTCTTGGATCCAGCAGTGCTTTGTCACCCCAATGTCGAGTGGTGAGTGATGCTCTAGACTCAAGTGAAAACAAAAACATTCATACCCCCTTCACATACACAGATTTTACTTACGAGTCCTTACAGATTGCACAAATTCACGAATCCTTACGATCTGGTCACTTTAAGACTGATTTAAGAGTTGTTACGAGTTATTACCAACTATTTACGGTTTATTACGGATTATTACGATGTGTTTACGGAAAAAAATTCACGATTTGTTACGAGTTGTCACGGATAATTACGAGCAACTTACGGGCATTTTACGAGTTTTTTACGGATTGTTACTATTTATCAAAGCTTTTACGTGTTAGTTACGACCTGTTTACGTGTTGCTATGAATAGTTACGGGTTAGTTACGAGTATTTACGAGTCCTTACGATTTTTTGCCAAAAACTATATAAATCGTGGCAGTAGCTATAGCTGCACCATCGTCCGAAGCATCACTTCTGGAGATCGAGGAGATTTTCGAAGAGCAGGAGACTTCTTGTTGACTGTCTTCTTCTTTGGGGCCATTCTTATAGATACTGTCTCCACGCAACTACACCTTTTCACCCTCAAATAAGAAAAAAAAACTGAACATCAAATAAAAAAATGAACATCAAATAAAAATAAATGAATTTCAAATAAAAAAAAAAGAACACCAAATTAAAATCAATAAATTTCAATTTAAAATAAATGAATTTCAAATTGAAATAAACTAAATTTATACTAAAATACCTAATGTAATAAGGTACTCTTGACCACCACCACCACCACCACCACCACCATCACCACTACCACCACCACCACTACCGGTAGTGGTATTAACTGGTGTTGATTGATGGTGGTGTTAATTGGTGTTGACTACTGGTAGTGGAGGTGATGGTGGGGGTGATGGTGGTGATGTTGATGTTGACTGGTTGGGGTGGTGGTGGTGTTGGTTTAGGACTTAGGTGATGGTGTTGACTGGTGGTGGTGGTGGTGGTGGTGGTGGTGGTAGTGGTGGTAGTGGTGGTGGTAGTGGTGGTAGTGTTGGTGGTAGTGGTGGTGATAGTGGTGGTGGTGGGGATGATAGTACTGGTGCTGGTTGTGGTGGTGTTGACTATTAGTGGTGGTGGTGGTGATGGTGATGGTGGTGATAGTGATGGTGGTAGTGGTGATGGTGGTGGTGGTGTTGACTATTTGTGGTGTTTTTTTAATTTTTTTGCTGGTGGTGTTGACTAGTGCTGGTGGTGATGGTAGTCAGGAGACTGTATCACATTAGGTATTTTAGTATAAATTTTATTTATTTTAATTTTAAATTCATTTATTTTAATTTGATATTCAGCTTTTTTAATTTGAAATTTATTTGTTTTAATTTGATATTCATAATTTAAAATTTGATGTTCAGTTTTTAAAATTTGATGTTAATGTTTTTAAATTTGAGGGTGAAAAAAGCGTACACGTAAAGTGCTCGTAATAACTCGTAACAATCTGTAAACAACACGTAAACACTCGTAATAATCCGTAAACAGTCCGTAAACAAATCGTAAAATAACCATCACAAATTTTTTTTTTTACAAACTGTTACGAGTCGTTTACGGATCCTTGCGAGCAGTTTACGGGTGATTACGTGTTATTGCTAGCGGTTTACGATCGCTTACGGATTGTTACGAGCTATTTACGGAAAAATAAATCCGTGGACAATCGTAAGAAGATTTTTGACATGTAAAAAAATTTGTTTTTCCTTTCACGGATTCTTACGAGTGTCTACGAGTTGTTGCGAATTATTACGAGTTATCTACAGATACCAGCGAGCTATTTACGGATGCTTATGATTGACTACGAGTTGGCGATCCGTAAGGACTCGTAAGAAGAATCCGTGTATGTGAAGGGGGTATCAACCTGATAGCGCACATACTATATTCGAGTGTAGTGACAGTGACGCCATGGGTTCGCAACATAGCAAATCTGTGAAGCGCCACCGCGGCACATGGGAGGCGGATGAAAAAATGGAGGACAGTGATGGATTTATTCTAGTTAAAAGTAACAAAAAAAGAGCAAAAACATCGAAAAGCAGGAACCCAGCACTTCCCATCACCATGTCAGCAGCAGACAAAGGACACATTCCGCATCTACTTCCCGAAAGGTGTCTCCCCGAGGGACAGAATGTTATAGTTGGCGGAGGTCGCCAACAAACACCGCAACCTGTCTATGGTGCTGCACACGACGGCCAAAACCCTCAAGACAAGGACACCGTAAAATTTCTTACGAAAATAGGACACCCATACAAGGAAGGTGTCATAAAGCTAACGGAGATTACGTCGAAAAACCAGAGAACCAAATTGGTCATCCGAAACTGCCCATCCTGCCTGCCGTTGACGCTCATGGAGAACCTTCCTTCAGTGCTGAAGGCGGAGAGGAACTACTACCGCAACATACAAAAGCCCAGGAACCAAGTAACAGTGCTGTGGGAGGGAGAATCACCTGCAAAACTACAGCTGCCAGGTATATAACCCTTGAAGATCGAGAGGTATGTAGGAAAACCAACTTTCTGTGGGAGATGCCAAAAATGGGGGAATCGGGTATGAGAATGCGACAAAAAAGAGAGATGCAGCTTTTGCTCAGCTAATCACGACAAAAAAATCTGAAAGGAAAAACTAATAAGTGGAGACAATTGTATCGAAATGTCCCAACTGCTCCCAAGAACACAACGCGTGGAGCTCCAAGTGTCCTATGAAACTCGTCACAAACCGACTGCGAGACACGACAATGGCCACAAATGCCCCGCCTCCATCTCTCACCTCGGCTGCCTTCCCACCCCATTCTCGGCAGCCTTCCCACCCTCACCTTCGACCACACACCTGCAGTCAGATCAGCTGCATATCTCACCAGCGACGCAGCCTCACACCAACCACCTGCCACCACCACCATCTCACATCCCACCGGCTCAGCCCTCCCGTTACCATGAGCATGAGGACTATAATGACCCAACTACTTCAGACTATCACGGAAACAAAACCAAAACAACAACAGCACAGCGTATGGCAAGCCTCAATCACACCACCAACATGACAACAGTCTGGAACAAGATTAACACCGTCAGAGGCAAGCATGCACGTCCATCTGGCACCTGCTCATCCCAACCCAGCCGGGAAAGCGGAGGAGTTAATTACAGAGTACCGTGACAGATCTGCCACTGTCTACCTCCCACGGCAGCTACGAAACAACAAGGACATGCTGGAACTCGCGCGACTACAACCAACATCATCCCAATCCCAAAGCATAACGATCCAGGTAGATACAGACCGATTAACCTCACATCTACCATCTGTAAAATGATGGAGAGAATCCTCCTTCATCACCTTCAACCGCCTGGCCAACTATATATCAAATGCATAGGCGAAAACTGAAGTGTTCATTGACATAGAAAAGCATTTGACAGAGCGCAGCCGCTGGTCATACTTGACGAACTCACTAAATTGGGTGTTATTAAAGGAAAGCTGCTCGCCTGGATCCAGCAACACCTAACAGACAGAAAAGCCCGCGTCATTTTCCAGGTTTAAGTGTCACAATGCCAAACACTGGAAAACAGCATACCACAAGGAAGTGTAATGAGTCCCACACTCTTCAATGTATTGATAAGCTTGTTGGCAACACTTCCGCATCCAGCAGAAACACAACACGTCAGCTACGCAGACGACATAATCCTGCGGACTACCGGGAAGGACTTAATCGCCACAATACAACACTCACTCAACATCCTTGCGAGCAAATGTGATGCAATTGGGCTAACCATATCGCAACACTAGACCAAAGCCATGGCAAACACCCGCCACACCCCACTGACGAAGCTTCATTTCCAGGGTCAAGACATAGACTGGGTGGCCCACTCACCAGTACCTCGGCGTTGTAGTATCCCGGAACGACACCAGCAAGGCCGAGCTACAACACCATAAGGAAAAATGCAAGGAATAGAGTCTTGAAAGCCTTGTCTTAGAGAGGCATGGGCGCCTCAATCGCTGTAATCCTCACTGCATACAAAGCCTTGGTGCGCTCGATAATAGATTACACGAATCCCATCCTCTTCACCATCACCGTCAGCGATGCTGCTACCCTGGAAACCATACAGAACGAGGCCCTGAGAATTGTGCTTGGCGCACCAAAGTGGACCAAGACAGACGACCTGAGGGCGGAGACACAGCTGCTAACAGTGACGGAAAGAATCAAATACATGACACCGATCTTCACCGTCAAGACATGCACAGATCATTCTGACCACGTCCACAACCTTTTATCAAAACCATCAAGGTATCCGTGGCCAAGGAAAATGAACAGTCACGGCAGCAGATAACCTCCGCGACTTCGGCATATCATGGGAGGGATGTAAAGGCGACCGCCATTCCAGACCATGGTACTACACACACAAGCCCTCCTTGGACACCATCACCTTTGCAAGTCACCATCAAGCCACCATGACCCAGAAAACAGGATACCGTGACGGCTGAGCTGAAGCAACATGGCCTACAAACCATCAACGAGACAAGACACCACAACACAGCTGAATACTACACAGACGGCTCCACCGACCCGAGGACAGGCAGGGCTGGTGCTGCGTTTGTCTGTGCTGTGAGGAACACCGCTGAGACTCCTGTACCCACCACCACCACCGCAGCTGTCAGTGTTACGGACTTTTCACCATCCACACAGACAGAGCTGGCAGCCATACATATGACATTACAACACACACACACATACTTCACACAATCACAATGTTGTCATACACACAGGCTTCATGACCACCATACACTACTTGAAAACACAAGTCATTGAAAACACACACCAGACATACACCATACACACCATAGCCAATGCCATTAAAGACGCGGGAAAGACTGTGCTATCAACTGGATTCCCTCTCATGTTGGCATTGGGGGGAATGAAAAGGCTGACACACTGGCCAGACAGGGCGCTCAAGAGCCAGTGGTGGACCTT
>JAXIVD010002487.1:43592-59265 GCA_036785275.1 Cancer borealis
ATACCATTACTGTTGAGGAAATCCCACCTTCTTATTAAATTTTGTCTTTAATTCATGGCCGAATGATTGAGTGGATAGTACGGAAACTTGATAGAAAACGACTCGGTGGAAAGAAGTTATACCACATCGCCCACTAGTTTCGGTTTTGGCGCCCAATCTTACAACGCTCACCTTGTCCTAGACTAAACGCTCAGTAAGTTATATAACATTTTCACTTAAACACATTCATCTGGAGGGAAACAAATTATTTTGAAGATTCAATTTTACTTTGTTTATTGATCTATTCAGTGACTTAAATTATTCAGGGATAAGGAACTTAACATACAAATATAGACTAAAACATCTCAATCTGCACTCTATAGAAAAACATAGGATAAAGGGAGATCTGATAGAGGTATTTAAATAGCTCAAGAGCTTCAGCAGAGGATATATAAACAAGGTTCTCGTATACCCTCCGCGCGATATTATGGCGAAAATGGGGCCCCCGCACTCCCCACACCTGAAGGCACAGGACTGGTTGAATGTTGGCTGGTGGGCATCGGGGTGGAATTTGAAAGTACGGAGTCCTTTTGGTCACTTTGGGAGGATAATCTTTATTCCCTAGATTGTTGTGGTTTTCTCTCTCTCTCTCTCTCTCTCTCTCTCTCTCTCTCTCTCTCTCTCTCTCTCTCTCTCTCTCTCTCTCTCTCTCTCTCTCTCAAATAAATATTTTGCTCGAGAAGCAACATTGTCATCCCTCTCCACGAGAACACATCTTCCACTTGCTGTTTATCTATATTTGAAGCTTATTGTGCATTGCTGGGGTCAGTCTCCTCGATGAGATCCCTATGGATCATTGTTAATTTCCGGGAAGTTAGCTGTTTACCCTCCCTCGAGTAAAAGAGATTGGAATAGAGCCTCCTTTTTGACATCCACGTATCTCTTTAGAGCGGCAACATAACACAAGGGATGCGAAAATTATTGAGAACGCCAAGACGGAACCATCACTGGCTGCAAGCGATGATCTTCCAGCTCGTTCTTAGCTAAGAACTTGGGTGAAGGAGCTAGAGAAACTCTTGAATCGTCCTCAGCCAAGGAAGTCCACTGAGGAAAACGCCTGCGCACTTTAAGTTGGGAAGATCTAAGCCTGGAAGCCAATGCCGTCAAGAAGAGAACCTTCTGTAGAAAACGTGATAACGAAGGCTAATACATGAAGGGAGCCGATTGGAGATAGTCCAAAACCTTGAAAGATCACAAGGGATGTTCCTGTTGAGGTGGAGGACGTTGATGGAAGAGGCTACGCCAAAGGTGGACGACCGTGTCGCCAATGGCCGACGACCTTGTCGCCAATGGATAACGACCGTGTCGCCAATGGCCGACGACCATGTCGCCAATGGCCGACGATCTTGTCGCCAAAGGCCGATGATCTTGTCGCCAAAGGCCGACGATCTTGTCGCCAAAGGCCGACGATCTTGTCGCCAATGGATGACGACCGTGTCGCCAATGGTGAACCGAGTCGCTAAGGAACGTCGCCAATGGTTGTCGCAGGCTAGTGCATCGCCGAAGGACAACATTTGCCTAAAGCATCGCCAACGAACGTCGCCGGTAGGGTGTACATCAAAGGAGGACACCAGGAAATAAAAAAAACTGCCTCGGGTCCAGCTAGACCACCGTCGGAGTCTCTCCCGGAGGGAGGAAGTCCAGGATACGACCCACAGGCCCCAGAGGGACACGGGGCAGCCTGGGAGAAGGCAAACCATAGCGGAGTGAGCCTGCTGAGGAAAACAAACTCAACAGATTATCTACAGAGGGCATTCCCACCAGCAGAGTCATCTGAACTAGCTAACCACGTGGCAGAGGCCGCCACTCTCCCCATTGCTAACTATTTCTTTCTTTTTATTTTATTTTATTTTTTACAGTAAAAGGGTACAGGCTAAGGGGAAAAAAATAAGTATAAAAAAAAATCCCGCTTGTCGCCAGACCCTGTAAAGAGGATAGTAGGAGAAATAAAAAATGGGGGGGCAGTTCAATTTAGTATGAGAGGTGTCTTGACACTCCTCTTTTGAAAGAGTTTAAGTTATAGGCAGGTGGAAAAACAGACAAAGGAAGAGAGTTCCAGAGTTTACCAGTGTAAGGGATGAAAGAGTGAAGATACTGGTTAACTCTTGCATTAGGTAGATGGACAGAATAAGGATGAGAAGAAGTAGAAAGTCTTATACAGCGAGGCCGCGGGAGGGAGGGAGGCATGCAGTTAGCAAGTTCAGAAGAGCAGTCAGCATGAAAATAGCGGTAGAAGACAGATAAAGATGCAACATTGCGGCGGTGACTTAAAGAGTCTAGACAGTCAGTTAGAGGAGGAGAGTTGATTAGGCGAAAACCTTTGGACTCCACCCTGTTTAAAAGAGCTGTATGAGTTGAGTTCCCCCGGACATGAGAGCCATACTCCATACATGGGCGGATAAGGCCCCTGTACAGAGCAAGCAGCTGAGAGGGAGAGAAAAATGGACGCAAACGCCATAGGACACCTAACTTCTTGGAAGCTGATTTAGCAAGAGTAGAGATATGAAATTGCCAGTTTAGATTTTTAGTAAAGGATAGACCGAGTGTGTTTAATGTGGAGGAGTGGGGAAGTTGAGTGTCGTTGAAGAAGAGAGGATAGTTATCTGGAAGGTTATGTCGAGTAGATAGTTGTAGAAATGGAGTTTTTGAGGCATTGAACAAAACAAGGTTTGCTCTGCCCCAATCAGAAACTAGTGAAAGATCAGAAGTTAAGCGTCCTATAGCATCTCGCCTTGAGTCATTTAATTCTTGTTGGGTTGGGCGTCGGTTGTACGACGTTGAAAAATGCAAGGTGGTGTCATCAGCATAGGAGTGGATAGGGCATTGAGTCAGACTTAGGAGATCATTGATGAATAATAGAAAGAGAGTGGGTGATAGGACAGAACCCTGAGGAACACCACTGTTGATAGTTTTAGGAGAACAGTGACCGTCCACTACAGCAGCAATAGACTGGTCAGAAAGGAAACTGGAGATTAAGGTACAGAGAGAAGGATAGAATCCGTAGGAGGGTAGATTTATGCCAGATTCTATCGAAGGCTTTCGATATGTCTAGGCCGACAGCAAAGGTTTCACCGAAGTCCCTAAAAGAGGATGACCAAGATTCAGTTAGGAAAGCAAGAAGATCACCAGTAGATCGGTCTTTACGGAAACCATACTGGCAATCAGAGAGAAGGTTGTGAGCTGATAGATGCCTCATTATCTTCTTGTTAAGGACAGACTCAAAGGCTTTAGAAAGGCAGGAAATCAAAGCTATAGAGCGGTGGTTAGAGGGATTGGAGCGGTCACCCTTTTTAGGGACAGGTTGAATTTGAGCAAACTTCCAGCAAGAAGGATAGGTAGAAGTAGAGAAACACAGACGAAAGAGTTTGACCAGACAGTGAGCGAGTTCGGAAGCACAGTTTTTGAGAACAATAGGAGGGACTCCATCCGGACCGTAAGCCTTTCGAGAATCAAGACCAGAGAGGGCCTGGAAAACGTCATGATAAAGATTTTTAATTTTAGAGATGAAGTAGTCAGAGGGTGGAGGAGTTGGAGAAATATGCCCAGTATCATCCAAAGTAGAGTTGCTAGCAAAGGTTTGAGCGAAGAGTTCAGCTTTAGAGAAAGAAGAGACAGCTGTGGGGCCGTCTGGTTGAAGTAAAGGAGGGAAAGATGAAGAAGTAGAATTGTTAGAGATATCTATTGGCTAGATGCCAGAAATCACGAGAAGAGTTAGAGTTGGAAAGACTTTGACATTTTCTATTAATTAAAGAGTTTTTAGTAAGTTGGAGAATAGATTTGGCATGCTTACGGGCAGAAATATATAGGGCATGAGTTTCAGCAGATGGATGGCTACGGTACCGTTTGTGAGCCGCCTCTCTACCATTGACAGCACGAGAACAAGCAGAGTTAAACCAGGGCTTTTTAGCTTTAGTATTAGAGAAAGCATGAGGAATGTATAGCTCCATAAAAGAGACAATCACCTCTGTTATGCGCTCGGCACAAAGAGAAGGATCTCTGACATGGAAGCAGTAATTATCCCAAGGAAAATCAGAATAGTACTGCCTCAGGTCCTCCCACTTAGCAGAGTTGAAATGCCAGAAGCACCTCTGTTTAGGCGGGTCCTGAGGCTGCACTGGAGTGATAGGACAGGTAACCGAAATAAGATTGTGATCGGAGGAGCCCAGCGGAGAGGAAAGTTTAACAGAGTAAGCTGAAGGATTGGAAGTTAGGAAAAGATCAAGAATGTTGGGCGTGTCTCCAAGGCGGTTAGGGATACGGGTAGGGAACTGCACTAGCTGCTCTAGGTCATGAAGGATAGCAAAGTTGAAGGTTTGTTCACCAGGTTGGTCAGTAAAAGAAGATGAAAGCCAAAGCTGGTGGTGAACATTGAAATTCCCTAAAATGGAGATCTCAGCATAAGGAAAGTGAGATAGGATGTGCTCCACTTTGGAAGTCAAATAGTCAAAGAATTTTACATAGTCATAGGAATTAGGTGAAAGATATACAGCATAGATGAATTTAGTTAAAGAGTGACATTGAAGTCTCAGCCAGATGGTAGAAAATTCTGAAGATTCAAGATTGGGGGCACGAGAGCAAGTAATGTCGTTACGCACATATGCGCAACAGCCAGATTTGGATTGAAAATGAGGATAGAGAAAGTAGGAGGGAACAGAGAAGGGGTTGCTGTCAGTAGTCACAGCCAACTGTGTTTCAGTTAAGAAGAGAAAATGAGGCTTAGTGGAGGTGAGATGGTGTTCCACAGATTGAAAATTAGATCTAAGGCCACGAATGTTGCAGAAATCGAGAGTAAACGTGTTAGAGGAAGTGTCAAGATAACCGAGGTCGTCAGCAGAGGAGCAGTCCGACCTGGGGACATTTGTGGTCCCCTCCCCAGATGGGGACTTCGAGGCTGGGTGTAAAGACACAGGAACAACCCGTGCCCCTACACGGACACAAAAAACAGCACTAACCATCAAAAACACACCAAAGAGGCTTCCTAACGAAAATTCCCGCTCCGTCAACTATAGAAAGAGCGGCAGTAGAGGCAAGACCTTGGACTCGGCCTGACGTAAAGGAAACCATACGCGTCCGTACTGTAGGGGTCGTGCGTGGAAGAATGATGAATATTGGAACCCTGCTGCTTCATTCCCACAAGGACCTTTGGGATTCACTTTCATTACTTCACATATGGATGCAGCCTAGTTAATTCTAGATGTTATATTGCCGGTACTTTGCGCGTATACATCTCCCATCTACAGGTATGGGGATATTTTGTTACCACTATACCACTGTGCACTAGCTGAACGAGTCTCACTAAATAAATAATTGTAATAATGATACTGTCAATGATAATAATGATAATTATAACAGTAATAATAATAATTATAATAATCAATCTTCAATGACACTCAACTGCTCCTCTCCTCCACATCAAACACACTCGGTCTATCTTTACTAAAAATCTAATATGGCAGTTTCATATCTCTACTTTTGCTAAATCAACTTCCAAGAAGTTAGGTGTCCTATGGCGTCTGCATCCATTTTTCTCTCCCTCTCATCTGCTTACTCTGTACAGGGGCCTTATCCGCCCATGTATGGAATATGGTTCTCATGTCTGGGGAAGTTCAACTCGCACAGCTTTACTAAGCATGGTGGAGTCTAAAGCTTTTCGTCACATCAACTCTCCTCCTCTAACTGGTTGTCTTGATTCTTTAAGTCACCGACGCATTGTTGCATCTCTATCTCTTTTCTACCGCTTTTTTCATGCTGACTGCTCTTCTGAACTTACTAATAGCATGCCTCCATCCCTCTCGCGGCCCCGCTGCACAAGGCTTTCTACTTCTCATCCCTATTCTGTCCATCCTTCTAATGCAAGAGTTAACCAGTATCTACACTCCTTCATCCCTTACACAGGTAAACTCTGAAACTTTCTTCCTATGTCTGTTTTTCCACCTGTTTATGACTTGAATTCTTTCAAAAGAGGAGTGTCAAGACACCTCTAATGCTAAATTGGACCTCCACCCTCTGCCTTTATTTCTCCTACTATCCTCTGTACAGGGTCTGGCGAAAAGTGGGATTTATTTTTAACCTTTCTTTGTTTGTCCTTGACCGATACCCTTTTAATGTGTGTGTGTATATATATATATATATATATATATATATATATATATATATATATATATATATATATATATATATATATATATATATAATATATAATATATATATATATATATATATATATATATATATATATATATATATATATATATATATATATACATAAACCGTTATTATTATTATTATTATTATTATTATTATCATTATAATTTTTATTATTATTATTGATATTACTATTATCATTATTACTATTATTATTATTATTATTATTATTATTATCATTATTATTATTATTATTATTATTATTATTATTAATATTATTATTATTATTATTATTATTACTATCATTATTCAAATACTTTATTATTGAAGGAAATAGTTTCTGGAGGTGCTTCTATATCTCCACCATGACACAAAATTCGTGATAACTTAACTCTAATTGTTCTGAACTTTGTCACCCAATCAGCAGCAAGCGACTGACAGGATCAGAATAGTTTCCTCCTTAACAGGAGGGATTTTTGCCATTTGTCATGGAGCAAATTAGAACACGAATAAATCGTTTCTAAATAGATAAGTTAAAACTCAGAGTGTAAATAGGAAAAAAAAAAGATTCATGAATAAGGTAGTAAAGCAATGGAACAAACCCAACAAGCCCAGAGTAAATCAATTGGCCTCTTGCAGCCTTCTCATTTTCTTACTTTCTTATGTTCTGCTGTTCAATTCAATTTAAATAAATTATTTTCTGATTAATTAATGGATTAATTTCTTTCTTTAATTTCCTATCATATGGTTGTTGTTGGTGATGAGTCAGTTACTAAGAGTCTTTTGACACTGTCTGTTCGATATCTGACATGTAACACCTGCCCTGCTGGAAGGGCTCAATCTATGGATAAGTGATCATAGTTTAGATAAAAGGTGTGTAAGACGTTCCTCACATGTGACGAATAAAAGTATTCAAAATTTTTCGTGGCTTTGACAATATCAACATAAATTACTGTGTAACGACCTATCTCACAAGCACCACTCGTAACAATGGTTTCAAGATCATTGGTAAGCCTTTTAGATCGAACGAACCGAAGCACTTTTTCTGTAATAGAATCCTGAATACCAGCACAAATAGTTAACAATAGAATCGTTTAATAGAAGAAATTTCATAAGCACTTAGTATCAGTTCACAAATTTGAGTATGCCATTCCTGGATAATTTTTTTTTATTGTGGTAACAATAGCCGTAGATTATTCCAATTTTCTTACTTTCATACACAAAATCCATAATTTGTCCATACTACATGGTATCGCTTCCTCTTCTGGATAGCCTCAGATGGAGGGAGGGATGGGTGGGGAGGAGCATCTTACTTTGCTGTCCTTTTGTCTCTATCAAGTAGATATCATATTAGTAATGTAGCTACACGGACAGCCTCGTTAGGCCAAGTAGGACTGTTGCTGTCTGTTCTTCCTTAGAACTCCTTTGTGAATATTTAATGACCATGTAAATAGTATATATGTATATATCTTTCCTTTGTATTATTAATATTTTTTGTTAGGATGTAGTATGCAATAGAAGTTTTAAAAAAAATCTTCTAACTATTTAGCACAATTATATAGAATAGGAGGGCAAACTATATTAGAAGATATTAGTCCTCATTGTCATGTAAAAATGTAGATAAACTTAGGTCGTGTACCTCCACCTCTGGTGTACTCCGCAAGGTGCGACCCGTCACCCTTCATACCGGCGCTCTTAGTCTCTCCCTTGCGGTGACACCCTTCTCTCCGAGTTCCTTCTCTGGTAACCCTGCTGTACTACAGTCACCCCAAAAAACTTGAGAGGACACCGACACGTCCTTATCCCCAGCCTTCCTGGCCATGGACCTCGTGACGGCAAACACGGGTTGTGAAGTTTCCGTACCCAGCACCCGTTCTTCACGTCAGCCGAGGATTCAAAAGTCTCCTCTGGGACTGCGACGGAGGGCATGGGTGAAGAAAATACACTAATTCCCGACAAATCATTTCCCAGCAAGAAATCTACCCTGTCCACTGGCAGAACATCCACCATAGCAACGTGAGCGGCAGCTGTCACAATAGGACAAGCCAGCTCCGCAGGCACACAATCATAGTACTCCTTCAAGTTCATCCCCCGACAGAACACTTACTTCCCTGATCCAATGTTCCTTTCAGGCACATTCCTGCACACTAACTGTTGTTCATCCGTGTCTCGAAACACCGTGACTGGACAACACTCCCTCAATTTTATCCATGTCTTAACACGTGAAGGGCTTACACCAGTCCCGGGGCGACTTCCGAGAAACCTCCTCTGGGGGCGACATTAACCGGGACGACACGTCACTGGCCTCTACTGGTGGAGTTTCTTCCTAGCTACTCCCCAGTGTACCTGAGACCACAGCATCACCCTTGTCCACCTCCAAACCTCTCTCGACACCTTTGCTGGAACCAACAATTATGGTCACTGGCTTGGCAGATTGAGCTATCTCCCATTTAGCATAGCTAAATGTGTCCTATCTGTCTACAATAGAAGCAAGTTATTATAGAACAGGAGGAAGGACTTTTAGCTCCGTTCTTGGGCTCACAGACGGTCTTATTTACAGAGGCTGCCACTCCAGCAATCCACTCACGAGAGTACAGAGTAGTATTACCCACCTTGGGTCCCGACCCTCGTAGAGCTAAAACTCTATCAACGGCCCATGTTGCCGCCTCCTTCAAAAACTTAAAGCGTGTCTTGGCACCAATATCCTTGTTAGCCATATTGGTAAAATGCATGAAAATTAACTCCTTAACTCCTTGAAATAATTCAAATCCTTACTCATTTGTCACTTGCCAAGAGTCTCCTCCAGATACCTAGCATAGGCCACGAAGCTGTCTGCCGGCCTTTTCCGGGCACCACTAAACTGTAGCCTGTATGCTTCTGGTCGAAGCTCGTACACCTTAAGGATGGTTGTCCTAAACTCATCCTAGTCCTCTTGGAGTCTAGGTCATCCACATCCATGCGATCATACGTCTCCAGGGCATTTCTCTTCAACAAATTAACTCAAACTCTCGAGCCTTCATTTCTGTTACCTTTGCCTTGACAAAAGCCGGAACTAACTTCAGACTTCTAGCTAGCCTCAACTCGGCAGTGTCTTCTCGTATCGGCACCTGATACGACACACGAGTGGCGGTAATGAATTCCAAGCGAGACTTTTCCACCTCAAACTGCCTCTGTTTCTCTGCTTCTTCAAACTGCCACTGCCATTCTACTCTTTCCTCCACCTCCAACTTCCTTAACTCCAGTTGCAACAGAGTCTCCGGCGACAACCCTCCCTGGTATACAAACGTGGGATGCACCATAGAAGGGTTGTCACCACGGCCACCTGCCTAGAAAACGGACTGTGGGGAGGGACGGGCGATATCACGTGCTCGGGGGACGTGAGGCAGGAACCCTCTGGTGAACTAAGTGCAGAAGACTGCATAGTTGACTAACTTACACAAGACTGACGTACACACGACAAAACAGATGTACAAAAGACAGAACCAATGCACAGACGACTAAACGAAACAACGCTTATTACACTTCAGAACTGTGTTAACGTAACACACACTTCAAGTATCGTGGCGAGGTCGCCGCTGTTATACCCCCTTCACATACACGGATTCTTCTTACGAGTCCTTACGGATCGCCAACTCGTAGTCAATCGTAAGCATCCATAAATAGCTCGCTGGTATCCGTAAATAACTCGTAACAATTCGCAACAACTCGTAGACACTCGTAAGGATCCATAAAAAGAGAAGCAAATTTTTTGACATGTCAAAAATCTTCTTACGATTGTCCACGGATTTATGTTTCGTAAATAGTTTGTAACAATCCGTAAGCGATCATAAGCCGTTCGCAATAATACGTAACCATCCGTAAACTGCTCGCAAGAATCCATAAATGACTCGTAACGATTTGTAACATTTGTTTTTGTTTTTTGTGACGGTTATTTTACGATTTGTTTACGGACTGTTTACGGATTATTACGAGTTCTTACGTGTTTTTTACGGATTGTTACGAGTTATTACGAGCATTTTGCGTGTACACCTTTTCACCCTCAAAAAAAAAAAAAAAAAAAAAAAACTGAACGTCAAATTAAAAAAAATGAACATCAAATAAAAAAAAATGAACATCAAATGAAAACAAATGAATTTCAAATTAAAAAAGCTGAACATCAAATTAAAATAAATAAATTTTAAATTTAAATAAAAAAAATTTATACCAAAATATCTAATGTGATACGGTCGCTTGACAACCACAACCATCACTAGTCAACACCACTAGCACTAGTCAACACCACCAGCAAAAAAAAAAAAAAAAAAAATCCACCACCAATACTAATAGTCAACATCACCAGCACCATCACCACCACCACCATCATCACCACCACAGCCAGCACCAACACCATCACCACCACCACCATCACCAACACCACCACTACCATCACCACCACCAGTCAACACCATCACTTACACCAACACCATTACCAATAGCCAACAACACCACCACCACTGCCCCATCCAGTCAACATCAACACCACCACCACCACCACCAGTAGTCAACACCACCATCACCTCCACTACCAGTAGTCAACACCAATTAACAGCACCATCAATCAACACCACTACCGGTGGTGGTGGTGGTGGTGGTGGTGGTGGTGGTGATGGTGGTGGTCAAGAGTACCGTATCGCATTAGGTATTTTAGTATAAATTTAATTTATTTTAATTTGAAATTATTTTATTTTAATTTGAAATTAATTTATTTTAATTTGAAATTCATTTATTTTAATTTGATGTTAATTTTTTTAAATTTGAAATTAATTTATTTTTATTTGATGTTCAGTTTTTTTTTTTTTAATATGATTTTTTTTTTTTTTTTTTAGTGTGAAAAGGTATAGTTACGAGTGGTTGTATGGAGACAGTATTTACAAGCTCCCTCCACTACAGTGGAGGGAGAAGAAAGTTACACAACACCTACTGGACTCCTAATACTACTGAGCCAGGAAGCGGGGCTTGAATCAACAATGGTTGTGGAAAGTTCTTCCCTGGTATTTTTTTTTTATACTGGAATGCACCTCCCTCCTTTCAGGACGAAAAACTGGCAGGCGTGTTATGAGCTGGACACGCAGAACATGAGATAAGTTAGTTTATTAATGGAATAAAGATAAGGTTTAGGTTGAACATTTTTGGGACATAGATGAAAATTGGCTGAGATGACCAAAATACCCTATAAAGCTTTGTAGAAAGTTCCCCAAGTTTCCTAGGGATGGAAGATACCAAATTTGCATAATTCCTAGCTGGGTGCCACCGGCGAAGATTAAATTTATAACTTTTGAACCAAATGACATATAAACATACTTTATGTGTCTAATTCCACTAATTTATGAGGTTTTTTGAGTGGATATAAGGTCGCCTAGAGGTCATTTAGGGCTCTGGTGAGTTCATGAAGAGGTAAAAATATGCAAGTTATGGAATATAAAAAACATGACTTTTATTTACACTGCATGTGTCTGTCTGTGTGTGTGTGTGTGTGTGTGTGTGTGTGTGTGTGTGTGTGTGTGTGTGTGTGTGTGTGTGTGTGTGTGTGTGTGCATAGGCGGATCTAGGGAGTTATTCTGGGGGGGGTCCAAGCTAGGAAAGGGCGCCATAGAAATTAATCTTATGAAACCAAACAAATTTTTAATTGAAACTTTAACTCTAATATAACCTGTATCACATCATCACACCCGGATATAAATTAATTTTCAGGACATAAACTTGACTTTTTAATAGCTACTGATAGGAAATATCTGAACAAACTGGTGATCAGACTAATATTGCACACAAAATGTTACATGAACATTGAAAAAAAACACAGTAGTATGTACAATGGGATTGGTCCCGAACGGAATCTCTACAACTTAAACATTAATTTCCGCCTACCAGTCGTACTGTATCTGTCAATCACAGTTTCTGTAGAGGGGAGGCGATTGTGGTGTGCTTGGAGTAGTACAAGCACCTCCAGCCTATCTTCACACATAGTGCTCCTGATAGCAGAGCATGTATGGTCAACCTTGCTAAAACATCCTCTCCGCTTCACACGTTGATACAGGCAGTGTCGCCAGGAGAGTCAGCAAGGAAACCATATTGGGAAATATAGCTTCACTTCCCCTACACTCGTTGATTGTAGCCACTGCTGTTGTTGGCTTACTCGCACACGACGCCCAGTGCCTTTTTCCATATTTTGAACTCATCCCTCACAATCGTTTCCGATGGGTGGTCTTTCATGAGTGCGGCATATTTGGCATATGCAGGTTGTACGTCATCCCAAGATTTTTCACTCATGAGACTTGGAATGATAGAACTTAGTCCAGCTGTTAGTTCGGTGTGCTTGCCGAACCTCTCGCTGAAATCTCTAAGCACGGCATCAAGTGCTGGAACGTACACATTGACTCTGTAGTAGGTTTCAGCATTCTGACTGGACGCGCCTGTCTTGCGGTGACGGCATCGAGGTGGCAGACGTGGCTTCTTCACCTCAAACCCAATCTCAGAGAATGAGGTCTCGCAATTTTCACACATAGTCTGTAATTCAGATTTTGTTGCATCAAGTAACTTCAGAGCCTGACTAATGTCACCACTTTTTACTTGGAGAGCGATCAATAGTGGTTTCATAACGGATGATATAGCTTCGAGGCAAGCCAATGAAACCGGAGTGTCCGTTCTTTCCAAGCTAGCTAAAAGACTGCTGCCTTTTGCACTAGCTTCTCTGTCAGTCCATCTCTCCATCTCCTGAAGTGCACTGACTATTATCGGCAGACATTTTCAGAAACGTGAAACCGCAGTGTGTCTCTACGAACCGAGTTGTACACAAAGTCACGAGATTCGCGTTGCAATTATTATTTTCCTCTCCATGTCTTTGGAGCAAGGCAACACGTTTAGCACTGCAGTTGAAGTGGTTAATTACAACCGATATGACATCATGTGCATTCCTTATAGATGTCACTGTCAAACATTTGGAGCATGATAAGTTAGTAGCATGAGAGACACAGTGGAAATAATCTGCGTGAGAGGCTGATAAGAGGTCATAGATTCGTTCTACCGGGGAGTACATACGTACTACATTAGGGTGCGGTCGCCCGCCATTCCTGCTTTGTTGGGTGAGAGCTAACCATGTACACAAGTGGCATGTACACAGGTGGCCTCCCCTGTGTCTCCCTCCTGTCTCTGCCCCACTCTTCTCCCAATCCATCATCCAGACCATACTTCCTTGCTGAAGTCAGATATGATCAAGGTTAGATAAATCTTGTGTGTGCTTTGTTTCTACACGCTTTTTTTTATTACAAGATCTAGCGAAAATTACACGGGATGACAGGGGCGCCCATAGCCGGATCTAGGGGGAGGCCATTGGAGCCATGGTGCCCCTGATGCAGGGTGACAGGGGAGCGCCAACATATCTTCTGGGGGGGGGCCATGGTCCCAATGGCCCCCCCCTAGATCCGCCTAGTGTGTGTGTGTGTGTGTGTGTGTGTGTGTGTGTGTGTGTGTGTGTGTGTGTGAATTTCAGTGTCCTGCGAGACACGCTTACACTTTGTGTACTAATATTATATTTCGTTTGACGCCATATGGGGGCTATAAATTTATCAAATCAAATCAAATCAAATCAAATCAAATCAAATCAAATCAAATCTAACTCTCTCTCTCTCTCTCTGTCTCTGTCTCTGTCTCTGTCTCTGTCTCTGTCTCTGTCTCTCTCTCTCTCTCTCTCTCTCTCTCTCTCTCTCTCTCTCTCTCTCTCTCTCTCTCTCTCTCTCTGCTTGATTATGACATGTGAGATGATTATCGAGTCTAGAAATTGTTTGTAAAGTAGCCTACTTGATGCTCGAGGTAGTGTAGGATAAATGAGAATCGATTCCCTATTCACAAAGGTTATCAGGGCAAGATAATCTAATCACAACAAATAGGAAGTACCTCCATTAATGGTAATTAGTCTAGTGTAGTATCTTCCTCTAACATAATTTTTACAAAAAAATGTTCATGTTTCGTTTTATACAAGTAATATTGAATTCCCTTCTAACTGTTTCTTGCCGGAACATTGGTGGAGGGAGAGATGGTCGGGAGAGTTTTGTTCTGACCCATCCTGTTCTTCAACACGTAGTTTACTATACTGGCAGTAGTATGTAGTCCAGCAGGTATCCTAGTTACAGACCGACAGGTCTTCTGGCATCTATTCTTACCTTATCCTCTCTCTCTCTCTCTCTCTCTCTCTCTCTCTCTCTCTCTCTCTCTCTCTCTCTCTCTCTCTCTCTCTCTCTCTCTCTCTCTCTCTCTTCCTCTCTCTTTCTTTTAACCCTTTCCCTTTCTCCTCTATTCCTTCCCTCCTTTCAGTAACCGCCATCACATACCCCCTAATGGAGATATCACAAAGACAGTGAAAGCTAGAGCAACCCAAATGTTAAGGAAAGGAAAAGTGAAGGTCATGCCTATGTCTCGGCTATTCTCTACACATTCTTTCTATGAATACCCTTTCTTTTCCTGTTTATTGGCTCCTCAGATATCACATCCCTGTCATTAGTCGCTAAGGTCAGTGTATTACATGGTGTCTTATTTCATTTTTCTTTTTCAACAGACTTTCCTTGGCTTTGAATAATCTTCTATTTTGCTTCCTCTCTCCCTCTCTCTCTCACTCTCTCTCTCTCTCTCTCTCTCTCTCTCTCTCTCTCTCTCTCTCTCTCTCTCTCTCTCTCTCTCTCTCTCTCTCTCTCTCTCTCTCTCTCTATGTTTGCCAGTGGAGAAAAACAGTGGTTTTAGTTAATAATTTCCATTACCTTATCCTCGTAATAATTTTCCATTGATTTTCTTTCACTTTTTACAAAATTAATTCTCACAATACCACCTTATAATTGACCAATCTCTTGCTACCTACCCTTACCTTCTTACTCTCCTAAGCCTCCTCTTCGGGTTCTTGTCTAAACACTACACAACCAATGATAAGTTCTAGGTAAGAAAAGGGCCCGGGGGACACTGCAGACTGGGAGAGACAACACGTGAAATTTCAGAAATAATCGTGAAGTTATTCTTTTGCCATGCCACCACCTCTCCAAGAAACACATAATTGGACAATGAGAGAGAGAGAGAGAGAGAGAGAGAGAGAGAGAGAGAGAGAGAGAGAGAGAGAGAGAGAGAGAGAGAGAGAGACGGACATACACAGAGAATTGCTCACTTCCGGCTCTTGTTTGCTGCAGGAATTTATTGAGGGATAATTCTCTCTCTCTCTCTCTCTCTCTCTCTCTCTCTCTCTCTCTCTCTCTCTCTCTCTCTCTCTCTCTCTCTCTCTCTCTCTCTCTCTCTCTTACTCTTTTTCTCTCTCTATTTCTTTCACTCTCTCTTTTCTTTGTCCCTAGTAACCTATTCTAGCTCGAGAAACATTTCCTAGGATAAATTATATAATGATTTTTTTAATTTGACGACTAATCACGAAAAAGAAGTTGTAATGGTTCACACTGTATCTATTTATATATTATTTGTTTTA
>JAXIVD010002488.1:10000-15000 GCA_036785275.1 Cancer borealis
TGGACAATGTAGTTATTTCCTGTCACTATCAACTTGAACTCAGGTTTGAAGCTCATGCCTGGCCGAACAGTCGATTCTTGTAGCGTGCTCATGGAGTTTATGACTCCAAGGCAGAGGTAAAAAATCTGGCAAGGGAATATCTCACTAATATACATTCTTTTACGTATATTCTACAGGCTTAGACATGACTCGTGGTAAGTCAGTAAAATTTGAAGTTGATTGCGAGTTATATCTGTCAAGTCTTATCAACTACTTCATTTGTTGGCGTTAAGGATCTATTCTGATCATCTCCCATTGAACTTGAATCATTACCTGTATCCTCAGAAAAAAAAAATGGATATTGATCTATTTGTTGAAAATTTATTTTTGTTTCTCTTGTTTCACCATTGTCATGCACTGGATAGGCTCTCTTCACATTAGAATTCAAGTGTGGTGTGACATTATTTTCATGCATAACACGTACTCTATCTGTATGCATTGTGTGATATTTTCGGATATAATAATTCTTTATTTTACACCACTCACTTTATCTAACACTCTAAAATCTAAATGGACCAGTGTAGGCTGGTTGTAGCTTTGAAGGTAAACCCTTTTCTTGGTACTTGTCTTACATATACTGTCTCCAGTGTTAAGTGGTTTTATTTTTGTTTTCTTAGTATGTCCTCTTGTTAACACTCCTCTAGTTTCTTCTAAATATTGCTGACATCTAGCATAAACCCTATTTGCTTTAGTCACCATTTCCTGCTTATAATTGTCAATAATATACGAGTTTTTTTTCTCCTTTTATTATTTCAAAAGGGAAATAAGAATCTCTAAGATATGAAAAAAGGACTGTCCTTGAGACTTCTATGAAATGCAGTATTATAAACAAAAGTAGCTATGGGGAGCATTGTATCCCAAACTCCAACATCACCTTGCATTAGAGTGCGTAACATATTCAATACAGTACCATTAGATTTTGCTATCACCCACCCATATCCGCTGGCCACTTGTCATTATTTGGTATTACCGTCGAGTTGCTAAAGACTATCCACATTGCTGCCATAATGTCCTCAGACGGGACTTGCAATGTTTATATGCATCTGAGGCCTTAGCAGCAATAGCCTCTCATCGTTCTCAACGTATTCAAGAGAGAACGTAAAATTTCGAGGCGTTTCTATAAAAAAAATCTAAAAACCTACGCCAAATAACAGAGAAGAGGTAAGTCCATCCTGTCTCTGTAAAGCCTACTGGCAGCAACGGTTTGTGATATAGAAAAATTTGCTTGTGGATGATATGGAGTGGTTGTTATTCGTTTGATTTGCAACAGCTCAGCTATTCCTTGTAAAACATCATTAATAAGTTCTTTATCTTGATCCGTAACCAACGGTCTAAGAACTCCTTGTTTTCATACAAAGGACTCGGAAAAATACTCTAGCTACATTTATAGCTGTCTTTGTCTTAATCAGCTCTGCAATCAAAGTTTTCTTACTGGCCAGGAATGAAAAAAATGTTGAAGATTATTGCAAGGCATGTCAGGTATGTAGTCGATTCAAGCTTACTGTGCTTACAAGATAAGTATATTGTAAGCACATCAATCAAAACAAATCAATATTTATATCCTCTCTCAGAAATTTCTATGGGCCCAACTAAATCCATGTGCACACATTCAAAACTCATAAACGCATCTGGATACCGTTGAAGCGGTGCTGGAGCGTCCCCAGTCTCTTGAGTCGACTACAGATGTCTTGCAATAATCTTCAACATTTTTTTTAATTCCTGGCCAGTAAAAAAAATTTTGACACACACACACACACACACACACACACACACACACACACACACACACACACACACACACACACACACACACACACACACACATTTCTTTTTTTGTTTTTCTTTTCTTTTTTAATTATATTTTATGGAAATCAATAATTCACTGTGTGATGAATTACCGTTTGCTACACTAAGTAATGACTCGTTTCATTACATTATTTGCGATTCTACATCTTTCAATAATTATTACTATAATCTAGAATATGATCCTTTTGCTACATACGATAAATATGACAATTTATTGTGTGCTGATGAATTCTACTTGTGCAATAGATTTACTTTTATTCCGAAATGTAAATATATTTTTCTTGACAACGTTAATTTGCCTACTAACAACACTTTAACGATTTCTCATGTGAATATTCGATCCATTCCAAAAAATCTTCAAAGTTTCAAGGATACAATTTTATACAGTACATCTCTCAATATTAATGTCATTGCTCTCACTGAAATTAGATTAGATTCTCACCTTTCTTACTTGTATGACATTCCTGGATATAACCTCTTTACTAATTCTAGAAATATTCATGGTGGTGGTGTTGCTTTATATATTTCAAGTGATTATGAACTGTTGGTACAAAATCATTTAACTATTTCGGATTCTTTTATTGAGTCTTTAGGTGTGGAGACAGGTATTGTATCAAAGAAATATTTGTTTTTGTGTATTTATAGGCCACCAAGAGGCAATTTTGGTGAATTTATCACGGCAATGAATGACATTCTCTCTTCTGTTCATGAGAAAAAGTATCAGGTTATTTATGTTCTTGGAGATTTCAATCTGAATTTATTAAGAGTAAGTGATAATAACGTCTTTGATTATGTAAATTTGATGTTTTCTTTCTCTCTTTTCCCACTATTTACTAAACCAACTAGAGTTATCGATGCTTCAGCTACACTTATTGACCACATATGGTCATCACAGCTAGAAAATAACACTGGTAATTATGTCATCCATACTGATATTTCTGATCATTTTCCTATTTTGTCTCAATTTAAATTAGGGTCTGCTGGGCAAAAACCTCAATATATTCTTAAAAGAGTAATTTCTGCAACTTCAACAGAAAAATTTATTAGTGACCTTGCTATATTTGATTGGTGTCAAGTATTCAATACAGTAAATGCCGGTGAAGCTTACAATTTATTCTATGATAAATTCCATAGGTTATTTCAATTGCATTTTCCTAAAAATAAAATCTATTTGAGAAAAAAAAATGAAGTCAGCCCATATGTTACTCCTGCTCTAAGAAACAGTATTAGAGAAAAGCATAGATTAGAAAGACTAGCTAAAAAGTGGACCCTAACTTACAGTGAAACATACAAGAGATATAGAAATAAATTAACGTCAGTTTTAAGGACAGCTAAAAATAATTATTATAAAAAAATCATCTTCGTGATAATCAAGATAACCCTAAACGGCAATGGAGTACAATAAATACACTTTTGGGCAGATCTAATAATTACAGTAAAACTAAAATTGAGTTGAATCCGAAATCTTTGAATACATCTATTACATTTAACGAGCATTTTTTAAATAATAGTTTCACATCTAATGAGCAATATGATTACAAAGAATACTTAAATACCTTTCCTATATTTTCTATGTATCTCTCCCCCACTAATAGTATTGAAGTGGAAAATGCTTTGAAGAACTTGACATCAGACACACCTGGATATGATGACATACCCCCTAAACTACTAAAACTTTCGTCCTCGTTAATATCTTGCCCACTAACACACATAATTAACCTAAAAATTAAAACAGGCACATTTCCAGATCAATTGAAGAAAGCTAAAGTTATTCCTTTATTTAAGTCAGGTGACAGAAGTGACATGAGTAATTACCGTCCAGTCTCCATACTTCCGGCATTTAATAAAGTATTTGAGAAAATTATATCTTACCGTTTAATTAATTATCTTGAAACCAATAGATTATTGACGGATCAACAGCATGGCTTCAGGGCACAACGATCCACAGAATCAGCAGTTCTTCAAGTTGTTAATATTGTTTATTCATGTTTAGAAGAAAAATTGTATGTTGCTGGAGTTTTTTTGGATTTATCAAAAGCGTTTGACAGTTTAGATCATGATATTTTGCTCCATAAATTAGAAAATATAGGAATAAGAGGTGTACCTTTAGATTTATTTAAGAGTTATCTTAGTCATAGGAAGCAAAGTGTTTTTTGTAATCAGAATTATTCACCATTTAAATCAATTTGCAAGGGAGTACCACAAGGTTCTGTACTCGGTCCAACACTTTTTTTGATTTATATAAATGACACTGTTAATGCAAGCACAAAATTTCATTTCCTGATATATGCTGATGATACTACTTTAGTATTGAAAGACAAAAAAATCAACTCGCTTCACTTAAATTTAAATTCAGAATTAGAAAAAATAAGGTTATGGATCCACTCCAATAAATTAAAACTTAATGTTTCAAAGACAAACTGTATTTTATTTCAAAATAGATAATTAAATAACTTTTTACCACCAGTATTTCTTAATAATTAATTAATTCAGCAAGTCAAATATACAAAGTTTCTCGGGGTTGTTATTGATGAAAATCTTAATTGGAAGCATCATATTGATCAAACTTGTCTTAAATTATCAAAAATTACAGGTATATTATATAGAGTAAGACATAATTTAACTACCGAGGCGATGATCAGCATCTACTATACCTTGTGCTATCCCCACCTTATATATTGTGTTCCTATTTGGGCATGTACATGGCCATCTTTTTTGCATAGTTTAATAATAGCTCAGAATAAAAATTTTCGTTGCATTTATTTTCTTAAAAAGTTCGATTCTGTAGCTGAAGTAATTAATCAGGTTAAGACCTTAAAGTTTCCTTATATTCATAAATTTTTCACCTTATTATTAATATTAAAAAATTTAGGTCAAAATAGAATATTTAGGTTGGTAGAAAATCTATCTCACACAAGAAGTAACAATGTAAATCTAGTTTGCCCAGTTTTTAGAACAACGTTATTTAAAAACAGAGTATTTAATTTTGGACCAAAATTGTTTAATAGCTTACCTCTTGATTTAAAAATTCTTCCCACATCTAATAAACACAGGCTTAAACAGGAAATAAAGAAATATCTATTACATCAACAAAATGAGGCAATTTGATAGATTTCATTGTTTTTATTATTATTATTATTATTATTATTATTATT
>JAXIVD010002488.1:22960-27960 GCA_036785275.1 Cancer borealis
TTTTATGTTGCCCTCCAGCCACGACTCGCACCCATAGAGCATCATTGACATCACAGCCGCATCAAACACTCTCCTCTTTATATAATAGGGAACATCCCTATTCTTCTGAAGGAATTAAACAAATTTTAATACATGGGCAGTTTTACACCTGGCGTGACTAGATACTGCTGACGACACTGATCCATCGCAAGTAAAAAATACTGCCAAGATACGTATAGCTATCACACAATTCCATCACCATCTCCCCTACAGTAAATTTTGTACACTCTTCTGGAGAACAATTCAATGCAAAATATTTTCTTTTCTTATTATTAACTAGCATTCCGTAATATTGACAGTATTTATTCAACAACCGTAATTTATGTTCCATACCCTGTCGTGTGGTTGAGAAAAACACAGTATCATCCATTAACATTAACATGTGTAGCCACGTCAAAAACCCATTCATACCACAATTATTCTTTATCAAGGCAATAAGATCATTCACATATATGATAAACAGTATACACGATGCTAGGGAATCCTGCCTCACTCCTGTTGTTGTAGCCACCACAGCAGTGCCCACTACACTCTGCGTAAAAGTGTACATACTTACAAGTATTGCTAACATGACTGCCCCGCACCCAATTCTCTTCAGTATCATAAACAACACATCACGGGGCATCCTGTCATAGGCCATTCTAAAATCAACGAACGTAACAAATAATTTAAGTTTTTCCTCTTAACCATATCCATTACCAAACATAACACCACAATATGTTCAGTGCATCCTCTACCCTTCTGGCTGCCTGCTTGCTCTTTGAATGGAACAAACCAACAATTTAGCTAGTGATTTTATTACATTAATCCCCCTACAATTACATGCTTCTTTCCTGTCACCCTTCTTATAAATATTAAACATGCGGGCAAGACGCCACATACACACACACACACACACACACACACACACACACACACACACACACACACACACACACACACACACACACACACACACACACACACACACACACACACACACACACACACACACACACACACACACACACACACACACACACACACACACACACACACACACACACACACACACACACACACACACACACATACACACACACACACACACACACATACACACACACACACACACATACACACACACACACATACACATAGCCACCCACATACAAACACACACACACACACACACACATACACACATACACACACACACACACTCATACACACACACACACACACACACACACACACACACACACACACACACACACACACACACACACACACACACACACACACACACACATACACACACAGACACACACACAGTGCCTTATGCTTCTGCTGATGGTGTTCAGTCTCCTGATGTTGGCGGGGCGGCGGCGGCTGGCTGCAGGACTCCTGGCGGGTTTATCAGTGGCCGGGGATCGGGTGGTGGTGCAGGTCAGCGATACAAGGGTCTACGAAACCGCAATAAGTAGATAAGTGCTGTTCCATGTTGATTTTTTTGTTCTTGTTTTTCATTTCGTTTTTTGTTTTTCTTTTCTTTTTTAATTATATTTTATGGAAATCAATAGTTCACCGTGTGATGAATTACCGTTTGCTACATTAAGTAATGACTCGTTTCATTCCATTATTTGCGATTCTACATCTTTCAATAATTATTACTATAATCTAGAATATGATCCTTTTGCTACATACGATAAATATGACAATTTATTGTGTGCTGATGAATTCTACTTGTGCAATAGATTTACTTCTATTCCGAAATGTAAATATATTATTCTTGACAACATTAATTTGCCTAGTAACAACAATTTAACGATTTCTCATGTGAATATTCGATCCATTCCAAAAAATCTTCAAAGTTTCAAGGACACAATTTTATACAGTACATCTCTCAATATTAATGTCATTGCTCTCACTGAAATTAGATTAGATTCTCACCTTTCTTACTTGTATGACATTCCTGGATATAACCTCTTTACTAATTCTAGAAATATTCATGGTGGTGGTGTTGCTTTATACATTTCAAGTGATTATGAATTGTTGGTACAAAATCATTTAACTATTTCGGATTCTTTTATTGAGTCTTTAGGTGTGAAGGCAAGTATTGTATCAAAGAAATATTTGTTTTTGTGTATTTATAGGCCACCAAGAGGCAATTTTGGTGAATTTATCACGGCAATGAATGACATTCTCTCTTCTATTCATGAGAAAAATTATCAGGGTATTTATGTTCTTGGAGATTTCAATCTGAATTTATTAAGAGTAAGTGATAATAACGTCTTTGATTATGTAAATTTGATGTTTTCTTTCTCTCTTTTCCCATTAATTACTAAACCAACTAGAGTTACCGATGCTTCAGCTACACTTATTGACCACATATGGTCATCACAACTAGAAAATAACACTGGTAATTATTTCATCCATACTGATATTTCTGATCATTTTCCTATTTTGTCTCAATTTAAATTAGGGTCTGCTGGGCAAAAACCTCAATATATTCTTAAAAGAGTAATTTCTGCAACTTCAACAGAAAAATTTATTAGTGACCTTGCTCTAGTTGATTGGTGTCAAGTATTCAATACAGTAAATGTCGTTGAAGCTTACAATTTATTCTATGATCAATTCCATAGGTTATTTCAATTGCATTTTCCTAAAAATAAAATTTATTTGAGAAAAAAAAATTAAGTCAGCCCATATGTTACTCCTGCTCTAAGAAACAGTATTAGAGAAAAGCATAGATTAGAAAGACTAGCTAAAAAGTGGCCCCTAACTTACAGTGAAACATACAAGCGATATAGAAAGAAATTAACGTCAGTTTTAAGGACAGCTAAAAATAGTTATTATAAAAATCATCTTCGTGATAATCAAGGTAACCCTAAACGGCAATGGAGTACAATAAATACACTTTTGGGCAGATCTGATAATTACAGTAAAACTAAAATTGAGTTGAATCCGAAATCTTTGAATACATCTATTACATTTAACGAACATTTTTTTAAGTAATAGTTTCACATCTAATGAGCAATATGATTACAAAGAATACTTAAATACCTTCCCTATAGTTTCTATATATCTCTCCCCCACTAATAATATTGAAGTGGAAAATTTTTTGAAGAACTTGACATCAGACACACCTGGATATGATGACATACCCCCTAAACTACTAAAACTTTCGTCCTCGTTAATATCTTGCCCACTAACACACATAATTAACCTAACAATTAAAACAGGCCCATTTCCAGATCAATTGAAGAAAGCTAAAGTTATACCTTTATTTAAGTCAGGTGACAGAAATGACATGAGTAATTACCGTCCAGTCTCCATACTTCCGGCATTTAATAAAGTATTTGAGAAAATTATATCTTACCGTTTAATTAATTATCTTGAAACCAATAGATTATTGACGGATCAACAACATGGCTTCAGGGCACAACGATCCACAGAATCAGCAGTTCTTCAAGTTGTTGATACTGTTTATTCATGTTTAGAAGAAAAATTGTATGATGCTGGAGTTGTTTTGGATTTATCAAAAGCATTTGACAGTTTAGATCATGATATTTTGCTCCATAAATCAGAAAATATAGGAATAAAAGGTGTACCTTTAGATTTATTTAAGAGTTATCTTAGTCATAGGAAGCAAAGTGTATTTTGTAATCAGAATTATTCACCATTTAAATCAATTTGTAAGGGAGTACCACAAGGTTCTGTACTCGGCCCAACACTTTTTTTGATTTATATAAATGACATTGTTAATGCAAGCACAAAATTTCATTTCCTGATATATGCTGATGATACTACTTTAGTATTGAAAGACAAAAACATCAACTCGCTTCACTTAAATTTAAATTCAGAATTAGAAAAAATAAGGTTATGGATCCACTCCAATAAATTAAAACTTAATGTTTCAAAGACAAACTGTATTTTATTTCAAAATAGATCATTAAATAACTTTTTACCACCAGTATTTCTTAATAATGAATTAATTCAGCAAGTCAAATATACAAAGTTTCTCGGGGTTGTTATTGATGAAAATCTTAATTGGAAGCATCATGTTGATCAAACTTGTCTTAAATTATCAAAAATTACAGGTATATTATATAGAGTAAGGCATAATTTAACTATCGAGGCGATGATCAGCATCTACTATATCTTGTGCTATCCCGACCTTATATATTGTGTTCCTATTTGGGCATGTACATGGCCATCTTTTTTGCATAATAGCTCAGAATAAAATTTTTCGTTGCATTTATTTTCTTAAAAAGTTCGATTCTGTAACTGAAGTAATTAATCAGGCTAAGACCTTAAAGTTTCCTTATATTCATAATTTTTTCACCTTGTTATTAATATTCAAAAATTTAGGTCTAAATAGAATATTTAGGTTGGTAGAAAATCTATCTCACACAAGAAGTAACAATGTAAATCTAGTTTGCCCAGTTTTTAGAACAACGTTCTTTAAAAACAGTGTATTTAATTTTGGACCAAAATTGTTTAATAGCTTACCTCTTGATTTAAAAATTCTTCCCACATCTAATAAACACAGGCTTAAACAGGAAATAAAGAAATATCTATTACATCAACAAAATGAGGCAATTTGATAGATTTCATTATTATTATTATTATTATTATTATTATTATTATTATTATTAATATTATTATTATTATTGTTATTGTTATTGTTATTATTGTTATTGTTATTACTATTAGTTCTTTTTTACAATTATAGGATTTAGGTTAGTATTTTACTACTTTTGGGCAATTTATTATTTATTATATATTCATATATAATGTTTACAAGTATGAATAATTCATCTGTATAGTTTTCTTGAAAAGCATGTAGTACCTCAAATAAATCCGTTTCGTTTCCATGTTTTCCGAAGTTATAATAATACTGTCCGTCATGGAGCTTCGGCTCGATGGACTGTGGCTGTATATATTTATATATAGTATATATATAAGTACGAATGTAT
>JAXIVD010002488.1:30460-50460 GCA_036785275.1 Cancer borealis
GCAAGAAAAATTGAAATACTTAGGCTGGGGCTGGGTTGAGGTACACTTAGGCTGAGTTAAGGCAAGCTGCAGCTGAAGTGAGACTGGCTAGGGTGGGACAGGCTGGGACTGGGATGCGGCAGACTCGGACTGTTGTGGGTAATGCTGGGTGTGGGGTGCGGCAGACAAAGGTTGAGGTGATTCATGTTGGGGCTAGTGTGAGACAGGCAGGCAGGACGCAGCAGACTAGTGTGGGATGAGGCAGACTAAGACTGGGGTGGAACATGCTGAGGCTGATGAGGTGAGGCAGCTTGGGGCTGGGATGGGATGGGATGGGATGGGCTGGGATTGAGTGGGGTACGTTAGGGTTACGGTGAAGCAGACTGTGGCAGGTGTGGAACAGGATGGGACTGGCGAAAAGCATGCTGAGGAATAGGTGAAACAAGCTGGGAATGGTTAGGGCTCCGGTGGGACAGAGCTTTGGGTCAGGTGAAGTAGGCTTGGGCCGAGGTAGGACTGGCTGGAGCTCGGATGAGGCAGGCTGTAGCTGGATTGAGACCGGCTGGAGACAAAGGTGGAATGAGACAATAGGCAGGCTAGGGCTGAGATGAGGCAGGCTGTGGCAGAGATGGGTCAAACTTGGGGTAAGGATAGGTGTGGATTGAGGCAGGCTAGGGCCGAGATGAGGCAAGCTGTAGCTAGGACTGGGGCTGAGGTGAAGCTGGCTTAGGCTGGGAAGAAGCATGTTCGCATGACGTTCCCAAGCGGCTGCCGGTCTGGGTTGGTTGGATTCTCTGTTTTATCAGAGTCAACAATAACACTGCTAGTCACTCCGTCTCGCTGACTGGCCGACCGTGGACCCTCCACCTCCCCGTTTTACCAGCTCTCTCTCTCTCTCTCTCTCTCTCTCTCTCTCTCTCTCTGATAGATAAATATTAAATGAAAAAGAAAATAGATCATATGTTTGTGTGTGTGTGTGTGTGTGTGTGTGTGTGTGTCTGTCTGTCTGTCTGTCCGCCAAATAACAGGCGAGGCAAGTCCACATATGTGCCTCAGTAAGTCTACTGTCGCCAACGGTTAATGATAACAAAAAATATTTGGTTTAAATTAAACTTTTTTTGAAAGCTTTTTCACCTTTCCTTAAATCAATAGGTATTGAAAGCTAACTAGCAAAGTTATCCTAAGAAATTTTTTTCTAAATTATAAAGACTATAAACAGAATATGTGGAACTACTTAAAAAAAAAGTATTTGAGAGCTGAAAGAGCCGTTTGGGAACCGGAAGAGCCGGCTCTTTTGAGTGAACGAGAACGAAAGACTCGGTTCTCGGAAAAGAGCCGGAGCGCCCATCACTAGTCTGACTGTATACAGCTCTCTCCTGCCACAAGTCTATCCTCGTGCGCAGCATATATCCGTGTTGCCCAACGGATACCAAATGTGATTTTCTCTGTACTCCTTAATAAATTCTACATCCTGGGTACACAATTTATCAATTAAATATTTATTCCAATGTCCACCTCACTACAATATACAACCCCTCTATAACACAACCTAATACCAAATACTTCACTATAACACAACCCGCACTTGTGCATCAATTTAACCAATCACAGGGATGCACGCCTCCACCTTCAACTTTCAAAACTGCCAACATTATAATAAATGTAAAAATTTGAATATCATACATAAATACAACAACTATTATGATGATAATCATAATACACTCTCCCCCCAAAAGTAAATGTTCTTTCACTTATATTGTTCTTCCACTGAGAGTATCACTACTAATCGATGCACTGATCTTGTCATTTCCATATCACGTTGTCCCACATCACGTTTTCCTGATTAATTTAATTTATACCTAAGTAACACATCTCTTGTTTTTCCATCTCTTCCTTGTATGCCTTCTACAACTTGTGCTAATTTCCATTCTCCTCTCAATACATTTTGATCATTAACAAGTACAATATCACCCTTCTGAGCATTTCTTACACTCACATGCCACTTTTGTCGCACAATTAAAGTGGGGAAATAATTCTTCATCCATTTTTTCCAAAACAAATCAACTATCTTCATCTTAAATGCATAATGCATATGACTTATTTAAGTTTCCACTTTCGTCCCAAAATCCACAAGGAGCTTCAATGATAGATCGACCTAGTAGTAAATCATTGGGTCTCAACACAGTCCCTTCATCAAAATCTTCACCCAATAGGCCGTTCATTCAAGACATTGGCAACCTCATACATCACAAACTGTAGTTCTCCAAAAGATACGACTGATTCACCTATAATTCTGGCAAGAGACCTCTTCACCAATCTAATCAATGATTCGCTACAAGAGTTCTCCCATGGGGCATCTGCAGATCTATTTAAATACCCAGGTTAAACCTTTAAATTTTCCAAAGCTAAACACTTTATGCTTATTCCACTGAGTAACCATTTCTCTCAAGTCCTTGTTAGCAGACACCAACTGTGTGCCATTATCTGAGTACAGCTTCTTTGGAAATCCTCTGAGACATGTGAATCTCTTCAATACAGTGAGAAATTTTTGAGTATCATAACCTTCAGAAATGTCCAAATGTACAGCCCTTGTCACCATGCAATTGAAAATTACTCCAAATACTTTTCTCTTCACTCTCCTTTTTACCGTATCACAAATCCAAAAAGGACCAAAAAGGTCAATGCTCACATTATACCATGGAGGGCATGGTTCAAGTCTTTCCTTAGGTAATTCTCCCATACACTGGAATGTACAGATTTTGTCTATTCTACGGCATACTACACACAGTTTTCTAATGGATTTCATAGTCTTCCTTGCACCCAATATCCAATATTTCACTTGAGCTCTAGCAAGACTCGATTCTACTCCACTATGATCTTCTTTATGTATATGAGACAAGTACAGTTCAGAAAATGGGTGCTTTGGTGGAAGAAGTATGAACTGATTGCAATTCCAATTGTCTTTCAACCATTTTGACATTCGACTTCCCACAGTGGTTATGCCATCCTCTCTAAGCTTTAGTCCTAAACGTTTATACCTCTCTTTCCAGTCCTGTGGCAAACTTGCTTGAGCATTCTTAACAAAAAATAACTCTGCTCTCTATATATCCTCTGTACTGGGATCACATAACATAGCCTTAAATGACCTCCTTCTTACTGCATTCATAACTCTAGCCATCATTGACAATAGTCGTTTCATATTGCTAAATCTATGGATATCAATCAACTGGTTACACATAGTAATTTCTCCTGTATTCAAGGCTACTCTTGCAAACACAACATCAGGAAGATCAGGCACTGTATTCTGTTTCACAGGCCATTCTGAAAAATCTTGATATAGAAAATCTGGATCCTTTTGCCATACAGATTATGTGCCTAATTCTATAGGATTGCATTCCCTGGTAGTCAATTCAGCACTGTTTTCTTTGGAAGATACCCAATACCATTGTATGGGCTCAGTCTTTGATTGAATTTCTGCAACTCTATTTCCAACAAAGGTATTAAATCGATGTGATTCTTTTTGGATTTGTGCCCTTACAATCTCACTATCTGTGATGTGAATTATCTTAGAATATTTGTATCTCATTTCCTTTTCAATAGTTACTCTCAATCTACCTGCTAAGACAGCAGCACACAGTTCTAGTCGAGGTATACTGATTTGCCTCATAGGAGCTATTCTGTTTTTTGAACATAGGAGGTTTACATGATATTTACCATCTTGCTTTTCCCATCTAATATAAGCTACGGCTCCGTATGCTTTCATACTACTATCACAAAAGATAATCAATTCTGGATCTTTAATCATATCTGTTGGCCTTACACATTTTCTGAAAGAGTTTTTCAATTTCAAACATTTCACAAAACAAACCATAGTTTCTGAGTATAAAGTTTCACTGAGAGAATCATCCCACCGTTTTGAATTTCCTTGGTTAACTTCCATATGGATAGAGCGCATCATTAATTTGGTCTTCAGCGTGAATGGTGTCAATAGTCCCAGAGGATCATACAGTGTTGCAAACTGTGATAGTACACTTCTCTTAGTCAACAAGCGTGGCATACGACTTTCAAAATCATCATAGTTTACGTCTGACTCTGCTCTGCCTTCCCTTGTCCTTTTAGAGAAGTTGAGTTTAACTTTGAATGAAAAATTATCTTGTTTGGGTTTCCAACCTAAACCTAAAACCTATTTTTGTTCAGTATTCAAGACGCTGGCATTATTGTCATCACCTTCTCCAGATAAGACCAAGTATTTAATCTGAAAACCTCCTGGTCTTAAAACTTCATTTACTTCTTTAATTCTTTCCATTGCACAATCCCTTAAACTAACACTACTTATGATATCATCAACATAGGAATCCTCTGCAATCATTTTAGAGGCTAAGGGGAAATCATCGTTCATTTCTGCAGTTTTACGAAGGGCCAACATTGCAATAGATGCTGAGGGCTTATCCCCAAATGTAACAGTCTTCAATTTATAATGAATTGGTTCTCTGTCCAAGTCTAAGTTTCTCCGTAGAAACCTGTGGGTGTGCATATCATCTTCTGAAAGTTTTACAATATTGTACATTTTCTTGATATCACCTACCATACCGATTTCCTCTTCTCTGAATCTTAATAATATTCCAACTAAGTTATTTATGACATCAGGAGGTCCCTTTGCAAGCAGGTTATTTACAAACATTCCTTGATAGGACGCTGCAGCATTAAATACTATTCTTACTGGGGTTGAAGTGGAATCTGCTTTGTAAACTTCATGATGGGGTAGATAAAACGTTGGACCCTTATAATTCAACACTTCTTCCTTCGATAACTTCTCAGCTACTCCTCTATCCAACATATCTTGAATTTGTTCTTGATATTTTGCACGCTGGGCTGATCCCATCTTCTTCAACCTCTGTTCAGTAGCCTTTAATCTAGCAAATGTCATAGGGAAATTATTTGGTAGTTTAGTAGGGTCAGAAATCCAAGGATACCTAGATATCCAGCAATGGTTTTGTTCATCATAAGTTAATCCATCTTCAATAAGTTTCATCTCTCTTTCTTCCTGAATAGTTAAATTTCCCTTTGTCGAACATTCTCCACATTTGCAGCCTCCACACTTTGGAATGCATTCTGTTCCCAAACTTTCATCTAAGAAATATTTTTCCACCAATTTGCCCACATTAGGTTTAGTCTTGAATTGCCAATCTGTGGCGTTATTGCAACTTACATGATTAATTTGCACATGGTATCTTTTTTTATCTCCTTTATCATCTACTCTGCCCCTGATACAGAATACAAAATCATTAGACATCAACTGAACATTATCTACAGTTTTTATGACTTGTGGCATTAGAGTACAGTAATCAGATCCTATCAATAGCTCTATACGCCCTTCAGGCCTTTAGATATCTCTTTCCTGCACTTTAAATTTCTTAGCAATTTCAGAGAGATCCACTTGATGATGAGCAACAGTTATTTCAGAAATTCCACAAACTTCAATAACTTTTTCTTTCCCTGCTTGATCTCTTAAGGATATCTCATAAACAAGACTATCTAACTCCTCAGTGTGGTCACCAACCTTTGTCATAGACAGCTGTATAGGGATACCTTTGAGTCCTAGTTTCTTAGCCATTCTAAAAGTGATTAGACTGATGTTACTTCCAGCATCATACAATGTGGAGACAGAATTACCTCCACTATCAACAAATCCAGTCATCAAAAATGCACCTTTCTTACTCAAATGATTACTTGTGACATCAATTGTAGAAGAATATGCACTGGTAAATATGGGGTGCAAAATTGAATGGTGATGCTTACCACACACATCTCCATTTACTTTTACTCTACAAGCAAATTTCTTCTCACAGTCCCTGGATAGATGTCCTCTTTTGAGACAGGCATAACAAATTCCTTTTTGCTGATTTTCAGCTGTCCATTGCTTGAATGTCATACAATCTTGCATTTCATGAGATTCACTATCATGAACAGGACAATATTTCTTCTCTTTCGGATCACCATTAAATTTTGCTACATAAGACCTGCCTTGATACTTTCCGTCTGTTACTCGAGATAAACTGGTTAAACATTCTGACATTTGATTTTGAAGTCTCTCCTGTCCCACAGTTAACAGTCTTATAGCTTCTAATACATCAATTTCTTTTGTGGATTCTTTTCCCAAAGTATGTACTGCTACCTTTGTAGCACCACTTCTTGAATCATCTTGTAAATATTCTAAAGCCTTCCGATGACCTGTTAAAAATGTTACCAAATTCTTAAACTTGTCTGTCTGCAATTCTTGCACTTTAATAGCCCATTCTCTTTTCAACATTAAGGGTAGTAATCTCTCTACTTGAGTCAGGACAGTGGTATTCTCTAATTCTCTTGTTAGTTTTAAATTACTCACATCTAACCATACCCTCTCTACTGTATTGATTAGATTGATTAACTTTCTATCATCTCCATCATTTAGTTGTTTATATGACCTTATATCTCCCAAAATTGCATCAATCAACTTTCCTTCATTACCATATGCTTCATTTAATCTCTCCCACATTCGTTCGTAATAATCTAAATCTTCAACTAGTCTCCTGGTTTTCCCTTCTAACAATATTCTGAGTACATATGGGTCCTCTCCATGTTGTGACAGAACCAGTCTTTCAAAATCTCTAACAAAAGAGGGAAATGCTCTCACTGACCCATTAAATTTAGGAGGTTCAAGTTTTTTCATGGCAAGTACAGATTTAGTCTTTCCCTTTGATTTTCCTTTCAATGTCTCAAGTAAAGTGCATTTTATAGTTTCTAATTCCCTTATATATTCCTCATACTCTTGACAAGATTCATCACTCTTTAATAATTTGGTTAAACTGGAGAATAGGTCCGTGTCACGTAGAAACACGAAACTCACATATCAGTTAGAAGACTCAGTAGTGGTTCCATAAACGTTAATAAAATGAGGTGCTCACTTCTAGTGTGGCCGTAATAGCACTCGAAAGTGTGGTGAAATTCAACAGTTTCTAACTCCAGCGAGCTCCCTCCCTCTCTAAAGTAAACACTGAACTGGTTTTCTTTGGTTTATGACTGTGATTTGTGGGTAACGGCATATAAGGATTTCATGATATCTATAGAATTCAACTCACCAATCGCGATGCCACCCGTCACTGCCTTTCGAGCCGCTACCAATCACAGGCTTCCATGCTAGGTTTAATTACGCTTTTCTTTTGTTTTAGGGACACGTCAGGTGTACCGATACAGGCTCATTGTCACTTGTTGATATGGCTACCAGTAGATTACACCTTGAAGAAAATCTTCCAGTTTCTTGTGAAGGATGTTATTTGTCCTATGGCAATTTTTGTGGGACATATTTCAACGACTGTGAAGGATTACTAAAACTGTTAATCAGACATGGTTTAGTGCCAGTGGAGGAAGTTAAAAAGGAAAGTGCCAGTGTTTGGGAGGAGGAAAAGACACTTTGTGGGTTATTTAGCGACCGCAATGTTCAAAATGAGGTATGCAGATGTCAAGAAGAGGTTTCACGTGTTTATCAATGAAGCCGTGAAACTCTACCCACCTCCATCGCCTGAAAATAACCACACCACACCGGTAAGTCATAACGGTATAATTTTGGAGGTCCTTTGTTATGTTAGGTTAGTATGCTACGAGGATTCCAGGGAGAGCGCAGCTCCTTCTGCTAGGTTAGGTTAGGTTAATGTCCTAGCGGGGGGTTCCCTGGTTAGGTTAGGTTCAGGTTAGGTTAGGTTATGGTTAGGTTAGGTTAGGTTAGGTTAGCAGGGTGGAGTGCGCTCCCCCCTGCTAGATTGTTAGGTTTGGAAATTTCGAATTTTTTTAAAATTTCGATTTTTTTTCAATTTTGAAGATCTATATTTCGCTTATTTTTCATCCCCCCCAAAACACCCGATTTCCCAGGATCCCCCAAGCTTGTTTGAAGGGATAGGGGGGGTTGATGGGGAATCGGGGTGACGGACTTATTATCCAGAATTACCAATAATTCTATCATTTTTTCATTGACCTCTTCAGGTTGTCAAAAACACCCACAAACTTCTTCATACAATACTTGCAGAGTTTCTGTTGAATCTCCTCTCTTCTGTACATCCTTGAAGAGTCCAACCTTCCTGTTGACCCAGTGGTGAAATTGACATCACTGCGAGGTCACTGTGAGCTCATATTTGTGAGCCTGTGACATCATACTGTGAGCCTAGTGTGAGCTCACCATGACCTCAAATTGAAGCCTCACCACAAGTTCAGTGACATCATATTTGTGACATCACTGTATGATGTCACTGTGAGCTTGTGGTGAGGCTTCAATTTGAGGTCATGGTGAGCTCACATCAGGCTCACAAGTGTGAGCTCAGTGACCTCGTTGTGATGTCAATTTCACCACTATTAGTGATGAAATTGACATTTTTCAGTTTATAAAATTAAATTTAAGCTTAAATTCATGTAGATAAAAAATGTAGGTTCATTACAGACAGCAAAATACTGTAAATCTGGAACCCCATATTGTTCATGAAATATATCCAGAAATTCTACTGCAGAGAAATTTACTTGCTACTGACATTCCTGTTTAGGATAGAATAGCGTACGTAGTACAATCAGCAAGTACAGTGGAACCTTGACTTACGAGTGCCCCAACATACGAGTTTTTTGAGACACGAGCCGTCACTCGGTCGATTTTTTGCTTTGAATTGCGAGCCAAAATTTGAGGTACGAGTCATGTTCAGGACTGCGTTCACTAGACAATACTGCACGCTACAGTAGCAAACCTACAGGAGCTTAGTGCCAACATATAAAATATTATAGTTTGTTACCATGAAATGCTTATTTATTATAATTAAACGAAATATTACAAACCTCTAATCTTGTCACCGAGCAATACGGAGCGTGCAGTATTGTCTTAGTAAACGCAGCCATACGCCCGCCCAGCTCTCCCGTGCAAAATTTGTTCTCTGCTTGTGTTTACCTCGCCGCGTAAGGATCTCTGTTGTGCTCGCGTTCTGTGCTTTTGTGCATTTATTTTACCAAATTTCTTGTTTGTAACCATGGGTGCTAAGAAAGTGAGAGGAAAGGACAGCGGTGCAAAGAAGAAAAGGATGATGTCTATCGAAATAAAGCGTGAAATCATAGAAAAACACGAGCAAGGTGTGCCAGTAATCGACTTGGCGAGGCAATACGAGCGCAGTACTTCTACGATATGTACCATATTGAAGCAGGAGTCGATAAAGGCTATAACACCAGCCAAGGGCGTTAAAATAATTTCTAAGCTCCGGACCTCTGTCTATGAAAAGATGGAGAATATGCTATTGATGTGGGTGAGAGAGAAGGAGCTTGCGGGAGATACCATGACGGAGGGTATCACCTGCGAGAAGGCACGAGCCATTCATGCTGATTTGCTTTACATTATCTTTTATTATGTTTTTATACAATATTTGTTATTTATAAATACATTTTTCTTATTTAAAAACACGTAACAAAAAATTGGGTGGTATTTTGGGGGCTGGAACGGATTAATGGCATTTCAATTAATTTCAATGGGAAAAATTGATTTGATATACGAGCAAATTGAGTTACGAGCTCGGTCACGGAACGAATTAAACTCGTAAATCAAGGTTCCACTGTATAGTACTATTTCATATTATACACAATAGTGGTGAGAAAAAACATAAACAAACTTTGAATGATGTAATAATCCTTTGTCAATTTTATTTATTTACATTGTTTTAAAATTTAGTTAAGTCTGTCACTGGGCAGAACTGGTATTTTTAGATTTTCTATTAAGCCTTATTTTGGCATTTGCCAAAAATGTCTCAATCTGTTTCGCTACTTCGTTTTTTACTGTAGCTTTCATGGTGGCTCTATTTCTTATAACCTGCACTGTATTTTCTTTGTGGAAGGATTTTGCTGCAGCTGGAACAAATATAGGTTTTGTAAGTTTTCGATAAAATCACAATCAACTTATATTTAAACACTTAAAAACTTTCAAAACTATGCAAGATAGATTTTATATTATGAATGTTGTAGACTTTAAAAGGATGATCTCGCTAATTAACTACTCTGCTGTATTTTTCAAGGTGATCCCAAACACCCAGTTAGGTTTAGAAAAGCAAAAGAATTTACCATGGATGCAGTGTTCTAGTGACTGTGGAAAGACAAACTTATTGTTTGCCCCAGTCAGGTTGTAGGACAGCATCAAATGGTCTGTCATCATGGCTCGCAGAACACTTCTCACGCTCTCCCCAATATTCCGCTCCCCAAATCGATATGCTAGGTATCTAATCTGAAATATATGAATGGTTGCTGTATTAAAATAATGCTTCGCCATTATATCATACAAAGAGATATAGTGATATATGAATATTGTAACTGTGGAATCTATATGTGACCTTTTGACATTAATTGAAAGGTATCATGCAGTTCCAAACCTAGCTAGGAGGCATTAAGTGGACCTTATATTTAAGTATACATGTATATAGGCATATACAAATTATATTAGTACATTTATTATTTTATTTATTTAATTTATTGCATATATTTAGTTCTTCATTTCTCCAGGTTAAATACATGTAAAATTATTAAAAATCATGTGGATTAAAGTAATATTTACTTTAAATTGGGCTGTGATACCAATAAATTTAGGTCCTGTTCAGTGCAATAATTATATGTATAATGCTCTTAACTTACCAATGCTTTGCTCTTTGAGCTATCCGTGAGTTTACCACAAAATTCTTCAAATTCTTCTTTGGTCTTGTGCAGTTTGACTTCATCAGTCCTTTGCTCAGCCACATCTTCTGGGAATGCATGGGAAACCTTGGCTTTGATAATTTCTTCCCGAAGGAGCCTGACTTCCTCTCGCAGTTCTGTTACTGTCTTGTTACTATTCTGACATAAATCTACAAGCAGAAGAAAAATTCATGTGTGTTAAAACTTGTAGAAGGATAAAAAGCATTCCTTCTTAGTTCTCAAATTCACTCATTCACACAAGGTACGAGTGTAATGTTATATCTGACAGTATATCTACTGAATATTCAAGGTACATGCAACTTCAAACAGAAAGATATTTCCAAGTACATGTTTACATATGTTTCAATTATAAACAATCATGATTTTCCACTAGCAAGAACATGTAATAACAAGAGATAAGAAGCCTAAAAACTTACAGAACAGTTTTTTTAAGACAGTAAGTGGTACTGTGACAGGACATTGTGATACCGACATTGATGGCCATGTGGATGGTGGAGGTGTTGGTGAACTCGGAATAGGAGGCAAGCTTGACTGTTCCTGCTCATCTCCATTTTCATCAATTTCATCGCTACTGCTCTGGTCGGAAATGGATCCAAATCTAGGAGGGGAACATGCTGCACTTGTGCCACCATAGCCAGGAAGCTTTGGTGGCATTTTCGTTGCAGAAACATCGCCATCACTCAGATAGGAATGGTTTGTCACTGCAGCAGAAGACCACACAAGGAGGCTTGCTTTTGCTTGGCCTCTTGCGCTTCCCTTTGTAGCCTTCCTACGTCTCTCTAAAATAAAGTTCAAATACATGTATATTCAAAACTATCTAGTGATATCCAAACAAACAGGCCACAGACACAGACACAGACACAGACACAGACACAGACACAGACACAGACACACACACACACGATTATATATTTTATTTACTAAAGGAATACATCTAGAAACAGACATTAATTGTGAATGCCCCTTTGGAAGGAATGACCATGTGGTCCTGGAAATTTAGATTAAGGGAGATATAAAAGACAAACAGGAGGAATCATACAAAAAGAAAAGAATAAATTATGCAGAAGCAAACTATACTGCAATGAAGAGGTTTTTCAATGAAATTGACTGGACGAAAATGAAGGAATTAAAGGACGTACAAGAGAAATATGATCTCTTCCTGATGATATACAAACAAAGAATAAAGGAATACATTCTATTTTATAAAGTAAAAGAAAAAGGTAAAAAAGATTGGTTTAATGGAAAATGTGAGCTAGAAAGAGAAGAGATGAATCATGGAGGAGAATGAAAAGAAAACCGATCAAGGAAAGGAAAGAAGAATATAAACTAGAAAGGAATGAATATGTAAGGGTAAGAATGGAAGAAGAGAAGAGATATGAAAAGATATAGTTGACAAATGCAAGGAAGAACCAAAGCTGTTTTATATATTTATTAATGGATAAATAAAACATAAAGAAATAATAACTAGACTGAAGGAAAATATTGAAGTATATCAGGACCCAAAAGAAATGAGTGGTGCTAAATAAGAATTTTCAGAAAGTATTTACAACTGAATCTGACTTTAATGAAAAAGCCACAAGGACAAGTGAGGAAAAACGAGATGTGGGAAATCAAGATCAGTAAAAAAGAGATAGAAGAATTGATGAAGGAATTGGATGAAAGAAAAGCTATAGGACCAGATGGAGTATCAGGATACATATTGAAGAAGTGTAGACAAGAAATGGCTGAACCAATTCATGATATAATTGAGTGTTCTATTCAAACAGGAAAAGTCCCTAAAGAATGGAAAAGAGCTGATATAGTGCCTGTTTATAAGAATGGAAACAAAGAAGAACCACTTCATTATAGACCAGTGTCATTGACCAGCATAGTGTGCAAGATATGTGAGAAGGTCATCAAGAAACAATGGACTCATTACTTAGAAAGAGAAGGAATAATATCAGATAGACAATTTGGATTCAGAACAGGAAGATCGTGTGTCACAAATTTATTAAGTTTTTATTCAAGAGTAATGGATATAACGCAAGAAAGAGATGGATGGGCAAAAAAGGCATTTGATAAGGTTCCACACAGGAGATTACGATGGAAGTTGGAACACATTGGAGGATTGAAAGGAACATTAAAGAACTGGATGGAACACTACCTCAAAGGAAGAGAAATGAGAACAGTAGTAAAGGATGAAAAATCTGAATGGAGAGAAGTGAAAAGTGGAGTACCACAGGGATCAGTTTTGGCACCAATAATGTTTTTAATATATGTAAATGACATGACAGAAGGAGTAAGCAGTTACATAAGTCTATTTGCAGATGATGTAAAATTACTAAGAAAGATAGGAAACCACAAGGATTGTGAAGAGCTACAGAATGATATAAACAAGATATATGAATAGAGCAAGACATGGGAAATGGAATTTAATGCAAAAAAATGTCATATTGGAAATGGAAAAAAGTGCAATGAGATCCTCATGGACGTATAAGTTAGGAGTAAATATTATATCAATAGCAAAAGAAAATAAAGATTTGGGAGTGGTAATACAGGACAACTTTTCACTAGAGAAACATATAATTAGAATATTTGGTGACACTTTCATCATGTTAAGGAATATACGAATGGCTTTTCATTTCCAAGATAAAGATATGATGAAAAAATTATAACTACAATGACCAGACCAAAACTGGAATATGCAGAAGTGATATAGTCCCCGCACAAGAAAAAGCATGTGTTTAAATTAGAAAGAATACAGAGAATTGCAACTAAGATGGTGCCAGAATCGGAAGATCTACCATATAAGAAAAAAATAAATATGCATTTAACAACATTGAAAGAAAGAAGAGAAAGAGGTGACTTTAACAACATTGAAAGAAAGAAGAGAAAGAGATGACTATTACAATATATAAATTGATGAACAACCTGGAGGAAACATAAAAAAGACCTAATATTAAGAAGAAAAAGAGAGGCTAATAATTTGAGGGGACGCAAGAAAATACTGCTTAAAGGAATTTGTTTGAAAGATACAAAAAAGTAGTTTTCCCCAAAGAAGTAGAGTATAGATACTAGGAATGGACTGAAGGAAGAGGTGATAATGGCAAAGAATGTACATCAACCGAAAGAAAAACTAGACAAATATAGATACGGAGACAGGACCACAAGAGTGTAGCTCAGGCCCTGTATACTACAACTAGGTAAATACACACACATACAATTTTACTAGAAAATACAGTTTTGCATTTGTTAATATGATTACCTTCGTCACTACTCAAGGAACTGTCTGAGGACCACCATTTCTTCCGTCTCTCTCTCTTCTTTGGTAGAGGCCTCTTGACTGGGTCTTCTTCCCCAATATCATCCTCTAAGACTGCTGCCGAGTCTGACTTCAAGTCAGAAAGGTGTGCATCAGCAGCTTCATATGTCTCTAAAATTCCAGAATATATATCAATTTATATATTTGTTTTTTTATTAATGTACCAAGTAAATTCATCCATTTGTTTGTTCAATATTTATATGCCGACATGGATGAAAGAACACAGAATATGAGACAGTAATTAATATGCAACTGCACAGAAGCTTTCAGTGAATGATAGCTTTCCTATCCAAGGCACATGGCCTCTGAATCCTACATGTAGGTACATACATTCTAAACAAAATCACGGGGACCCTTTGGTGTTTTGGGTGCTACAATAAACATGGACTTAAATTGTTAAAAGTCCCTGTGGAAATTATTTTTAAGTATACATACCCCTCTTGCCCTTTAACTTCAAGATCCTATATGTTTGCCAGTTCGGGTTTGGAATGGATGCTCGCTTTATTTTATCTAGGGAGGAAGCCCATCTGCACACTGCAGTTGCCCATCTGCTTTGAATATCCATCCCTCTGGCACTACAGACAACTCCCCACCAGAGAATTTACAGATATAAAATTGCTGCTGAAATATAAAAAATTATACATATATAAAAACATATTATTTATTACATTATAATACATTGTAAGCAATATATAATAGTCATAGAATCCAACTTGTAGAATTTAATGCTGTAGTATTTTTACTTTGATATTGGCATCGCTATTAGATTATGTAGCTGTTGTTGTTAGTAACAATTACTTTTTAGTGTTATTTGTTGAGACTACCATCAATACATACATAGCTACATATATTGCATGTATGTATGTACCACGCATGATTTGAAAACTCAATAATGTAGTACTAAAACATCATGCAGACTAACAGATCATGCGGACTTTAAAGTTAGAAAGTAGCCGGACTAGACTGCAAATATCAATGATACTTACTCATGAGGAATGCATTAGTTGCACAATAACTGCTGTGTTTGTCTGGTCCTTGTCAAACAAAGAAAGAGGAATGCATTTTGAAAAGGTTTTCTTAATTACATTTCCGTCACAAATGCTAGTGTGACGGCGCCTTAATTAGTAAGATAGTCAATGTTTTCTGTGAGACCTTCTCTTCGAAAAATAAAGTTTAGTTTGGTTTAAACAAGGTTCTGCTATTTGTCAATGTAGGTTAAGGTTTGGTTACATTAATAGAGAAGCTATCAAATGTTCTCTATGACCAAAAGAAGGGAGTTGGACGAGGGGCAATCCCGATATGTAGACGTAAACAAACACCATTATGGTGAAGATGTAAAATTTTATCCCATGAACTAAAAAAAGATTGGGAACCACTGATTTAACATAATCTAACATAACATTGAATTCCTAACATAAATTGAAAGATGCTTTATCAGGTAAATAATGGTGAGCACCGCCTGAAACCTTCACAAATGTGTTGAGTACGCACCGATATCATCCGAGCAGAAGTTATGCAGAAATACCAAAACTGCATCATACTGCGGCTATAATTGCTACGTACAGACTCTATTATATGCTAGTCAGGTCAAGTTGCCAAGTGCTTCGCACTGCTTGATGTGATTTGCGACAAGATTTGGGTGCCCCGCAGGCTGTGGGTTAAAACTCCTCTATACCGGCTTATAATCTTATGTGCGTATAAAGAACGATTGTTTTTCTTATCTCATGAGTTCCTTTAACATTGACCTGACAGTTTTATATTGATTTATCATACGCGTTGAGGAACAAAATGAAATCAATCATTGCTCACCTTTGAAACAGCCTTTCCATTGTCCTCCATATTCAAACTTCTGAGTAGTGATGGGCGCTTTGTGAACGAGTCGGTTCATAGACCCGGCTCTTCTAGATGAACGAGAAGAGCCGGATCTTTCTCGAGAGCCGTTTGAGATTTTTTTGAGAGCCGTTAATTTTTTTTTTTCTAGTTTTTCCATATTTTTGCAATTTTCTAACAAAATGCAAAAATTACCGATTGTTAATAATTATAGTAATGATAATAATAATAATACTTACGAGAATGAAGCCTATTCATAGAAATTATATAGTAAAATAGTTAAGTTACCCCTTCAAGTTAACAAAGAAAACTGTATTTCCAAGTGCTTTGGCCTCTAGCAAAGAGGGGTAACTCAACACATAAAACACATATATATGAATAATTCAGAAAATATATGGTGTATATGGCAGGCCAATGATGTGGAATGTACACTATAATATTCCCTACAACATATCGGTAAATGAAGACAATTTTATAATATTAAGAGGTCAAATTAAATTATAGAACTCGTCTCAAAATAGTGTACATATTGTACAAATCAAGTATATTTTTTTCCATAGTTAATTTTTTAACACAAAACTCATTTTCTCATTATAGCTCGAGAACCATAAGGTATACGTACAATGACTACGAATAGACAAAGAGTTAATAGGAATCCAACTTTCTGTTGCAACATTTAAAAATGAAATTACTCTTTATATAATTAAGGAAATTTTTTTTTTTCATAACCTGTGAGTAAAATAAAATTTAAAAACTACACTAGCTGATACGCCTTTTAAAATTATTTAAATGATTATAGGTGCATTTTTTCTGTCAAACTAATCGTTAAGGTTTATTCCTTATAACTCGAAAACTATGAAATTGACGTAAAATGATTAGGAGTAATTAGGGAAGTTAAATGAAACAAGCTTACTTACCATTCTATTGAAAATGAAACTCAATGATAAATGCCCATCGAAAAAAAAAAATTCTTAACTATTAGCGTTATTCAATATCAGACTACACCAGCTGAAAGGCCTTTTAAAGGTAAGAAAATAACTATTTAACATAATTTTTGTCAAACTACTATTTAACATTTCGTTTTGTAAAAACGAAAACTATGGAGTTTAAGTCTAAAAATCTGCGAATAATTAAAATAAGAAAATAAATATATATATTTTTTGGACCATCAAAACATGTAAACAGTTTATAAATAATGAAAACATTAAAAAAAAAAAAATTTTGGCGTAAATTTAGATTAAATTACATGATTTGATAGAACTTTTAAAATTACATCAATTAGCATAAGTGCATTTTTTATGTACGACTAATATTTACGCGATAAAAGACAAGTTAACTACGTTGATAATTTGAGGGGTGGTTGGGTACCCCACCACCCCTCAAAATCACATTACGTAACAGTTAACCGCCAATTGTTCGCTCTCTCTCTCTCTCTCTCTCTCTCTCCTCTCTCTCTCTCTCTCTCTCTCTCTCTCTCTCTCTCTCTCTCTCTCTCTCTCTCTCTCTCTCTCATATAGAAATGTTAAATAAGAAAAATAATAGATATTATGTGTGTGTGTGTGTGTGTGTGTGTGTGTGTGTGTGTGTGTGTGTGTGTGTGTGTGTGTGTGTGTGTGTGTGTGTGTGTGTGTGTGTGACCATGACGAAAAATTGTCTAAGTCTCTCTCTCTCTCTCTCTCTCTCTCTCTCTCTCTCTCTCTCTCTCTCTCTCTCTCTCTCTCTCTCTCTCTCTCTCTCTCTCTCTCTCTCTCTCTCTCTCTCTCTCTCTCTCTCTCTCTCTCTCTCTCTCTCTCTCTCTCTCTCTCTCTCTCTCTCTCTCTCTCTCCCTCTCTCTCTCTCTCTCTCTCTCTCTCTCTCTCTCTCTCTCTCTCTCTCTCTCTCTCTCTCTCTCTCTCTCTCTCTCTCTCTCTCCTCTCTCTCTCTCTCTCTCTCTCTCTCTCTCTCTCTCTCTCTCTCTCTCTCTCTCTGATTGATATATATTAAATGAGAAAGAAAATAGATCATATGTTTATTTTATTTTATTTTATTTATTTATTTTTTTTTTTGCGTGTGTGTGTGTGTGTGTGTGTGTGTGTGTGTGTGTGTGTGTGTGTGTATGTGTGTGTGTGTGTGTGTGTGTGTGTGTGTGTGTGTGTGTGTGTGTGTGTGTGTGTGTCTGTCTGTCTGTCTATCTGTCTGTCTGTTTGTCTGTCTGACAAACAGACAGACAGATAGACAGACAGACACACACACACACACACACACACACACACACACACACACACACACACACACACACACACACACACACACACACACACACACACACCACACACAAAAAAAAAAAAAAAAAAAAAACATATGATCTATTTTCTTTCTCATTTAATATATATCTATCAGATATATATATATATATATATATATATATATATATATATATATATATATATATATATATATATATATATATATATATAACCGTTATTACGTAACCCCACACCCTCACCCAACCATAAACATTAATTCTTGTCTTTTGTCGTGTAAATATTAGTCGTACAGAAAAAATGCACTAATATTAAATGATGTGATTTTAAAAGTTCTATCTATTCATGTAATTTAATCTAAATATACGCCAAAAAGTTTGTAAGAAAAATTTATTTTTCAGTATTTATAAACCGGTTACGTGTTTTGATGGTTGAAAACATAAAAAAAACATAATTTAGTTGAGAAACAAAGTCTAAAAACATTAGTTATCTATATGTCTGTACACAGTTTCACAAACTCAGTCACACACACATATACAGACATACAGATCGACAGATAGACACACACGCACACACACACACACACACACACACACACACACACACACACACACACACACACACACACACACACACACACACACACACACACACACACACACACACACACACATATAATATCTATTTCCATTCCTATCTAATATCTATCTCTCTATCTATCTATCTTTAAGATATCTATATATCTATCTTTAAGATAGATATATAGATATTAGATAGGAAAGGAAATAGATATTATGTTTGTGTGTGTGTGTGTGTGTGTCTGTCTGTCGGTCGGTCTGTCTGTGTATGTGTGTGTGACCGAGTTTGTGAAAGTGTGTACACTGTACAGACATGTAGATAACTAATTTTTATAGACTTTGTTTCTCAACTAAATTATGTTTTTTATGTTTTCAACCCTCAAAACACGTAACCGGTATATAAATAATGAAAAAAAAAAAAAAAAAAAAAAACTTGAGAAGCATTGTATTTGATTTAACTTTAACTATATCTTATGTTTTAATTTTAACTTTATCTTTAATAATGTTTATGGGTATTATTATTAAGTCAGAGAAATTCCTCTCAGTTTGAATACACTGCATGTCTGAAACTGTGAAACAAGTTGTTTAGGTGGATTGTGTATAAATTCATTAATGTTTTCTATGATTGGTATTAATTAAGGTAATTTTTTAAAGGCTTTTTAACCTTTTAATTAAATAACAGGTACATTTGATTTAGTCTATGATTTGATATAAATTTGGTTTAAATTAAAATAAATGAACAAACGTTTTTTTAAAGATTTTTCACCTTTCCTTAATTCAGTAGGTTTTGAAAGCTAACTAGCCAAGTTATCCTAAGAAATTCTTTCTAAATTATAAAGACTATAAACAGAATATGGGGAACTAAAATAAAATATTTGAGAGCCGTTTGGGAGCCGGAAGAGCCGGCTCTTTGGAGTGAACGAGAACGAAAGACTCGGTTCTCGGAAAAAGAGCCGGAACGCCCATCACTACTTCTGAGACGGAGACGCATCAGGGTTGCCAAGTCTCGTGAGTGTATTATTGCCAAATTTGTTCAGAATTACTGCCAAACTAAGAATTTCAATGCCAAACTTCTACAAATCCTGATGCATACATATAAGGCAACAATTGAACTATACAGCACACATGTTCTCATATCATAGCTCGATATAAAACTGAACTAATTCCAATAGTTCTACTTACCTTGATTGATTACGTAGACTAGTATAAAGCATCCAAGACATCAGTATCATCAGGTGGTACATTCCCACCTCATGCATGCTCGTTCATATCCACGGTAAACTTGTCCAATGTCCAGCATGTCTCCAGTTATTACAATGTCCTTACAACACT
>JAXIVD010002488.1:52960-59250 GCA_036785275.1 Cancer borealis
ATTTAATCTAAATTTACGCCAAAAACTTTTTTTTTTTAATGTTTTCATTATTTATAAACTGTTTACATGTTCTGATGGTCCAAAAATATATATATATATATTTATTTCCTTATTTTAATTATTCGCAGATTTTTTTACTTAAACTCCATAGTTTTCGTTTTTACAAAACGAAATGTTAAATACTAGTTTGACAAAAATTATGTTAAATAGTTATTTTCTTACCTTCAAAAGGCCTTTCAGCTGGTGTAGTCTGATTTTGAATAACGTTAATAGTTAAGAAAATTTTCAATGGAATGAAAAGAAAGCTTGTTTCATTTAACTTCCCTAATTACTCTTAGTAATTTTACGTCAATTTCATAGTTTTCGAGTTATAAGGTAAAAACCTTAACGATTAGTTTTACAGAAAAAATGCACCTATAATCATTTAAATCATTTTAAAAGGCGTATAAGCTAGTGTAGTTAATTTTTTTTTATTTTACTCACAGGTTATGAAAAAAAAAATTCCTTCATTATGTAAAGAGTTATTTCATTTTTAAATGTTGCTACAGAAAGTTGGGTTCCTATTCACTCTTTGTCTATTCGTAGTCATTGTACGTATACCTTATGGTTCTCGAGCTATAATGAAAAAATCAGTTTTGTGTTAAAAAATTCACTATGGAAAAATATATACTTGGTTTGTATAACATGTATCCTGTTTTGAGACGAGTTCTATAATTTAATTTGACCTCTTAATATTATCAGATTGTCTTCATTTACCGATATGTTGTAGGAAATATTGTAATGTACATTCCACATCCTTGGCCTGCCATATACACCATATATTTTCTGAATTATTCATATATATGTGTTTTATGTGTTGAGTTACCCCTCTTACCTAGAGGGTAAGGTACTTGGAAATATAGTTTTCTTTGTTAACTTGAAGGGGTAACTTAACTATTTTACTATATAATTTCTATGAATAGGCTTCATACTCGTAAGTATTATTATTATTATCATTACTATAATTATTAACAATCGGTAATTTTTGCATTTTGTTAGAAAATTGCAAAAATATGGAAAAACTAGAAACTTAAAAATAAACGGCTCTCAAAAAACTCTCAAACGGCTCTCGAGAAAGATCCGGCTCTTCTCGTTCATCTGGAAGAGCCGGCTCTATAAACCGATTCGTTCACGAGCGCCCATCATTAGTGGTCTGAGCTCACCCACTGGCCCTAGAGGCTGGCAGACGATGGTGGTCTCGGGAAGGGCCGACAGTACAGGGTCACAGCCTTCTATAAACAAGGCCTGAGCGATGGGCTGTGACGTCATCACACTTGATCATCTCCTTCGCTCCGTTTTTTTCCTCGCGCTGTCGACCATGGTGATACGTATATTATATAGTCATTTATAAGTGCATTCCATGACCTTTATAAGAGAACAATGAATGTATAAATTAGTAAGATTATTATTCGTGTTATTAACATAATCATGTCTTTATTACTACCTTACCAAATGCCTTTATTTACTCACCTATGTATGCTCCTCACCTTAAACACTCTTGGAAAGTCATCAATTTTAAGAAATTCGAAGATATATCACACATAACAACCAAATCAAAGTGCACTTCAATCATGTTGTCTCAACTTGGGCGGCCATTATGAGCGGCGTTTTTTTTATATCTCAACTCACCTTCCCGAGGCTTAGGTTAGGTTATTTTTAGTTTAGTTTCTTTTAATTTAGTTGCCTTGTGGCTTTCGTTAGGTTGGTAACTGGAGCGATCGGTGAGGTTTTGGGCTACAACATGGCCGCCGATTTCGTTAATAAAACGAATATTTACCAATAGTAATTCTTTTGTAACTTTATTAGCGGTCACCGACATATATAGTTTTATATTAACATCAGTAATATATTTCAACCACCCTGGCACAACATTCTAAATTCTACAATAATATCGGGATAAAGATACCCACAACATGGTTTTGATTACAAATTTTATTTACAAATGTTAATTACATCATACCATTGCAAGAAGAGTGAATGTCGAATATGATTACCCCGTTAACGTCTGAAGCTTCCTCTTTTTCCCAGACTTCTTACTCTGGTGTAAGAGATCATTTTCTTTGCTACAGAAATTGTTGAGTAAGGCATTTGTTGACGCCCACACTAACATTTTCTGGACTTTATCTATGCTGTGTTCATTACCACAATCATTTATTGGTAGGAAAACATCATTATCTGCAAGGATTTTCATTGCTATTTCTGTGGCGACATTTCTCTGATTCAGTGCATGTGTGAAGTCAGGGTCTGCTGTTAGTTTGTTGACTGCAATATAATTGTACATAACTATATTGACTGCTCCCTCATCAGGGTAGAGAAGAGAACCTCTGGTGATGCCTTTTATGTAGCTGTTACTGTCTGGCAAATCCTCTACATTTTCATTACAAGTTAGCAAGTCTTTACATGAATTACATTTAAGATTTTTGGTAACTACATAGCAACACTAACCTGCCAAATATGTGAGAACTGGAAGATATTCCATGATTTTTTCAATGTCATCCCGTGTAATTTCTACACCAAAGTTATTGAAATTAGATAAATCATCACTGTGCATTTTCTCCCAATTTTTTATTTTTTTTTAAATCAAATAAGTCTGCGTCCTGGTTTCTGAGGGGTATTTTCAGTACTGACATAAGTCGTAATTTTTTCTCACACTCAAATACCAGCCGCATGGAAATATTATAATTACTGCCTGCAAGTTGGAGATATTGACTGAATCTGGCCTCAAGTTGATCAGTTTGAAATTTTGCTGTTAATACATATGACATTTTCAGCTCATTTATGCAATAACTGATTATCTGGATCATTGCTAATGTGGTGTGTCTTATTGCATTATATGTTTCCTTGCTTAGTTTACCACTGACTACGTCTGTGATATTCCAAGCGTCTAGCCAGTCACAAAATTCATGCATTAAAATATATCCTTCGTTATGAATTTCATCTCCCAATGGTTTAGCATAATTGTGTTTAAGGCGGCAACCTTTGTATGGAAAATTAACATTCATGACTGTCCACCACACATGGATTATTCTTACATAATCTGCAACTTCACGGTAAAAAGGCAAACAGTGTTTTTCCCCTAAAGTAAGAAGTGCCTGGATGACATACTCATTAAATATGCGATGTACTAAGTTTACACTTTGTTTTTCTAGAATAGATGGACACAGTGATTTAAATGTGAGTTTATAAGCATGAGTTAAGAGTGATTGCTTCCAAAGAGTGAAGTTTCCTCAGAGTTATGAAAGGAGCACTGCACATTTTTGTTGCTATGGAGTCTGAGTCATCAAAGGAAAACTGTGGATAATTCATGGTTTTATCAATGTCTTTTTGACCTAACCAATTATTTCTTATACATTTCAGTAAATGTACAGCATCAAACATGAAAAATAGAGGTCTTGACTCAGTTGAAGTTGACTGTAATGAAGGATGAGGGTAGACAATTGATAATGTAGGTGGCTCAGCAAAATATGACATAGCTTTTCTGTTAATAGAGTTATTATCTGTTACAACACATATCACCTTGAATCCTATCTGTTCCAGGCCAATTATGACTTTTTTTATGAATGTAAAATGGGTTTCTGCTTTAATAGTTCTCGTTGGTAAAATGTGAACTACATCTTTAAACTTGGAACGTAAGCTGCTTACCATAAACACAAAAGCACTTTTAGCTGCTTCACTAGTATGAAATGCTGAGCCAACAACACTACCACCCTTGTAAATAAAAAAAAAGGCTTTATGTGGATCTCATCAATCATTAGTGTCACTGTTAGATCACTGGCAGATAAAAACTTAAATTTATTCTTTATGTATGATAGAAAGTTACTACTGTGTTGTTCTGGTCCTGGGCTCAAATTCTGAGATAATGACAGTCTTCTAACTGTCGAATAGCAAGACAAGATCAAATATCCCATAGTCCTGAGTAGCCTGTATCCTTGAGGAGAGCAGCTATACAAGAGAGATGAAAATACTAGGAACTCTGATGAGTACTCCAGCCTCTTCAGTGTCATTAAGTGAACTTGCTCACACATTCCTCTTAATACATTTTTGTATTTAGATGACTCCTCCCTCAATATAGTCAAGAGTGACAAGACATGCTGCATAAGAAATAGAATCCTCCCAGGAATTGATACCCGGTCATCAGTGTCACATTTTTTGAGGTTGTCTAACAGTTCTTCCAGAGAATCAATATCCTTCACATGGGAAGGGGTTTTGTAATTTCCCAATCTGTGCATTCTAACATTATTAACAAAAGTATTGACAGCTAAACAATCATCAATAATCAGAGAGACTTCGAGTTTAGGGCTTGGTCTGCAAATTATGTTACATATTAATAGGGAATTATCAAGTTTAATAACTTTCCAGTACTTGTCAAGACAACCGAGTTTTCCCGAAAGTTCATTAAGAGTTTCAAAGTTTATTTTCTTCTTATGCCGTATCTCATCTTTCTGCAATAGCTGTCTTTATTGCATCCTGTTCCTTCCTGCACTTTCTCTCTTCTGGGATTTCTCTTAACAAGGGTGTTCTTGAAAGGTAAGTGGGGCAATTAAGTAACTGTGAAGGAACTGCCTCTTTACGAAGCCTTGGAATCTTCAAGTTGACTGTAAGGGTAGTTCCTGTCCTCTCATCAAAGTACGACGTGTCCCTCTCTATATCCTTGGGAACGAAGTGTACTTCACACCTGTAAACAAGCGAGTTGTTTTTAGAATGTTAAGAACGTATATTAATTAGACTATAGCACACACACCACTAATAATAATAATAATAATAATAATAATAATAATGTTGATTGATATGTAGGTATTAATATGCTTATATTAATTACTGTCATGGTAATTATCCACCTATCCTTATTCATCCTTCATCTATCATTATTCATCCTCTATACTATTAACACACACACACACACACACACACACACACACACACACACACACACACACACACACACACACACATTAGGTAATAATGATGATGATAATAATAATAATAATAATAATAATAATAATAATAGTAATAATAATAATAATACCTATGTATTTGTATGTTTATATTAATTATTGTCACGTTAATTATTTGGGTAAATCTTACTAATAGCATCTCCTCACGGATCACCCAAAATATTGACACAGGTGATAAGGTATGTAATGTACAACACGTTAGTGGTGGTTTTATTTGGGGGACGGCCTTAGTTTGGCCACAGAGGCTCTTTATAAATCTGGAAGCTGCCTCAACTTATAAGTCCACACAGATGTTAAGTTATGGTTAGGTTAAGATTGTTAGGTTTGGTTACGTTTATGTTATAGTTAGGTTCGGTTATATAAGATTTTTACATTTTATCACTCAAAAGTTAGGGTTCTCAACCTTAGATTTTTTTCTGGATTTGGGTAGTAAAATGTAAAAAATGTATATAACCGAACCTAACCTAACTTAACCTAACCATAACATAAACGTAACCTAACCTAACAACCTTAACCTAACCATAACTTAACATCTGTGTGGACTTATAAGTTGAGGCGGCTTCCTGATTTATAAAGAGCCTCTGTGGCCAAACTAAGGCCGACCCCCAAATAAAAACACCACAAACGTGTTGTACATTACATACCTTATCACCTATGTCAATATTTTGGTGATCCGTGAGATGCTATTGGTATGATTATCCATTATTTGTCCTTGTTCATCCTCTATATATACTTCTCTTGAAGTTTATCACATCAACGTCATTTAGAACTAAAATTAATAATAGGAATAATAAGCAGACATTAAAATTCAACGGACATTATGGCACCCTGCCTTCCTCCCTCCCTCGGGTAAGCTGCCTGCGTATTCATATTTAAATGTCATGGATAACTTCTAAACCAGTACGATAAAAACATTTCACTATTGAACATTTCTATCTTAGAATGACTTGTCTTAATTAATCTCTTATTATAGAAAATATGACTCATCCTGTAGCGAATACACTGGTCCTGCATAAAACAACCTGGAGTCTACATTGATGCCTCTAATATTTACCTACCATCTTACTTTCTACTAAACCTGAAATTCACTAGAATATGAGCAATCATAATAAAAATGGTATAATATTCTAGTACTTACCTTGGTGTTCTGGTTAGTGTAAAGTTGTCTCTCTTGATGGCTCTAACCCATTGAAGTGACAATGCTTCATCTCTTGGGAAGGAAAATACAGCCACTTTAGGACCAGTAGGATAATTTCCCTTACACCGAGGTACACAGCACCTGCTGGGCATGATGAT
>JAXIVD010002489.1:0-40000 GCA_036785275.1 Cancer borealis
TGTCAGCCCCTCACCCCCATACCCTTATACTCTTACCAGGGCTACACACAGACATGCTTCATTCCCTTCCCCTGCTAAATACTGCGAGGCATCAAGTCCTTATGTCTTCACAGTCACTTATTTAGGAAAGCTACTCTCTTCTGAACTATTTGTCTTATAACCGAGTAGTGGTCCGTCGAGGCCCTGTCCATGCCCTGCCTAGTCTCCTGACGGTAACCTGTCTGCCTCAAACAGCCGCGGGCCAACGAGGGCGGCGGAAAGTATGGTCGCGGCGTCATCGTGAAGAAGTACAAGCACAGCAGCGTGGTGAACCTTGGCGTGCAGCTCACCGCCAACCACGACGGCTTCTTTGAGTTCCACGTGTGTCCCCACAACAACCCGCTCAGACCCGTGGCTGAAGAGTGCCTTCAAAAACACATCCTCAAGCTGGCTGACGGCACCGGACCCAGGTGTGTGTGTGTGTGTGTGTGTGTGTGTGTGTGTGTGTGTGTGTGTGTGTGTGTGTGTGTGCGCGTGTGCGTGTGCGTGTGTGTGTGTGTGTGTGTGTGTGCGCGCGCGTGTGTGTGTGCGTGTGTGTGCGCGTGTGCGTGCGTGCGTACACAACACCAACGGATCCTCCTTACAGGTACAGTACATGATAAACAATGAAAAAACGAACTAGACGCAGGATTGGAATGGGATATGGTTTAAAAAGAAGAGAAAACTATTTATGATTTTTCAACATAACTCTTTGTTATATTTGATGGGTATGTATCTCATGAAAATTAGTTATTTACTAAAAATATTATACCATCAAACAAAAAATATTAGCTACTAAACTAAGATTCCAATTGAACAGGGTGTCTTACCTATCAATTGGAATTGTTATTAAAGAATATCTGATATACTTTTCATCAACATTGGTGAATTATTAAATCCACCATAATGATATATGTTTATCTTAAAATAAAAATCTATTTCTTTCTAGAAAAGAAAGTTTCCGTTGAAAAGACCTGAAACTTAGCTGGATAATAATAATAATAACAATAATAATAATATCAACAACAACAACAACAACAACAACAAAACAAGAGAGAGAGAGAGAGAGAGAGAGAGAGAGAGAGAGAGAGAGAGAGAGAGAGAGAGAGAGAGAGAGAGAGAGAGAGAGAGAGAGAGAGAAAAAAAAAATTGAGGATTAAGATGAAGGACGGGTCACTGGAGGTCAGCCAATGACAGATCCCATGAAAAAGGAGGGGACATATGTCGCCTGATTCGGTATTTTGGTTAAGAAGAGCCTGGTATACGCTCCCTGCGATCAGTGTTAAGGTTAGAGAGAGCCTTGTATAGATTCCAGGTGATTGTATATGTACATATTCGAGTACCCTCCCTCTACCCACAGGTTCTACCCCGGGCCGGGCGCCAAGAAGTTCTACGCCAGGTACCGTCTGCCGGCGGGGTTGACTTGCAAACAGTGCGTGCTGCGGTGGCGCTACGTGGCCGGCAACAACTGGAATGACTGTGGGAACGGTACGGGCTCTTTGGGCTGCGGACCCCAGGAGGAGTTCCGTTCGTGCGCAGACATCACCATCACGGAGGAGGACGGCTCGGCGGACGACACTCCGAGCTTCGTGCCAGACTACGACGACGACTACAACGAGGTGGACGTGGATGGCGCGTTCAAGTCAACCTTGGTGCCCGACGAGGAGGCAAACCATGTTGGTCACGTGGTGGCCCTCACACTGGCCTTCCTGCTGGTCATCGTGGTGCTGTTTGGCCTCATCATCTACTTCTACTGGGCCAAGGATGCCTTCAAGGGCCTGTTGAAGCGTCAGAAGGGCCAATGGACCAAGACTGTCCCGCCACTTTCCAAGTCTGCCAGCTCCGTTGTTACCATTTCTGCACCTCCAAGGGCGGCCCCGCCTGTGCCGCCCCGCCGTCACCGATCAACTTCAGGGGGAGAGCCAGCCGTCGACTCGAACTCGAGGGACATTACATCCATCAGCGCGCCCACTCGGGTGTCTATCAACGGCGTCGTGGTGAACCCAGGCAACAGTGCTATGTCAGAGGCGCCCCTGTACGTGCCCGACGTTTAGTGAAGTGCATGTGACCATGCTGAGGGCCGCAACGTCGGCTTATTCGCATTAAAACACACTAAAGACTTCTACTGTGTAACACAGCCATGGTATGATTATATGGTTTTCAGTATGGTTGTTAGGAGTAGGTAGATGATATGTATCTTGTAATAATGTGATAACTTTGTGTTGTGTATGTACAGTTGAGTACTCCCACGCGGCCAGCCTACCATTAACAGTACCCAACATGTAGCATTAACAAAATACAACAATATAATGGCTCTATGATTGCATTAGTCGAGCCTGACTGGACACTGAAGCAGGATTGGAAGTATTTGGCTGGCATCGCACGCCTGTTGGGGGATGGAGAGCCAGTGAACGAAAAAATTTATAACTGGTAACTCAAACGGTGTAGAGGAGTTTTATTTACGAAATACGAATACAGGTTCAGTGAGTGTCTTGATCTTGTCTGGCTGATGGTTGATGGTGGAGGAGTGAGGCGGGGAGAAGGTTGTGTGGCTCTGAGCAACAGAAGTGTTCCCAGAGTGAGAAATATGTTCATGATGATATTCTATGATGTATTGATGAAGTTCCAGGTACGTACGTAAAGTTAGGCACCGTCCAGGCGCCGCTGTAACAATACTGATTACTACAAGGTTTCACAAGTGGATTATTAGTGGCTACAGATAATCATATACATAGTTATTTATATTTATGTAAAACCTGTATTGTAATTAAGTAAATGTCGCTCCAGTCATAAGCCAAACAGGGTGGATATGAAGATTTTTTCATTGATGAAACAAATTAATGTGATCTTAGATATTTATGTATTTCTGAATTATAATACAAGGTACATCTGCCCTCTGGTGCTTGGCTTGGCAACTAGCGACCAAGTATGTGAATAGTCTAATAAACTACCAAAAACTGACGCTATTTGTGCGTATATTTCACTGTTGATTTATTTTTTTCTTCCGTAATTTCGGGGGTTGAAATTATGATACTAAGCTAATGGTCGTTGTCCATAAATTTAAGGTTATATAAATAGTTCACTGAATTATAAACCTGCAATATTGTGATGTACTTAATGACCTAAGGGACAGTAGTTGAACACAAATTGATCCTTCACGGTAGAAACAAAAATCTTTGGTTTTGTTTGTAGTACTCGCATATTCTTGGAACGATGCTTGTTTATTGATATGTTGCTCGTTTTGTTTATCAGCTCTTGGCAAGTTCCCTTCTCACGATCCCTGCTAATTTTGTTTGCATTTAGTTTGTGTTTGCTAAGGACACCTGGGTTTGTGTGGCCCGAGTTTCCATGAAAGGTTAGGTAATTCATGTAGAATACAGAAGCTGGGTGAGGTTGAGGAAGGCATGAGTAGCGTCCTGCTGGACCACTGCTCTCCGAAGGTCTCCCGGTTCTTCAGTATAATAGTGACTTGTATTATCTCATTCATTGGTATTTCATTATACTTTAATGTGGTTCATCATAAACACAGTGTCTTGCGTTCTTCCTGTTATCCAACACAAGGTACGGACGGGGAAGTGGTTAGCTTTGATGTGCCTTTTATCAATACAAATGGATGCGAAACTCTGCACCTTTCCATGAAAGGCTGATCATTTAGGGAAGGTAAGTTATGAGAACTTATATGTTACATGGCCCCATATTTAAGGACAAAAGACCAGTGATACTGAAATAAACAGTGGTTAAGTGCCATAGCATCTTAAATTTAAAGTTTATTTTTGTTGTACAAACTACATACAACATGTAGCCTAGTACGTAGTTCAGCAGATAGCTTCGTTATAGAGTAATATATACCAACAGGCCTGTTCTTAGCTCTTCTTCCTATGTAAACGTTTTGCTACGAACCAAATGTTCGGTGAGACATAGAATACGATCCTTTGCGTGTTTTAATGACAAATTATGTTATGAACTTATGAAGGTGATCCAAACCTTGTTGGCGGTAACCAAGAGTTGCTTCATGGCATGCCTAACACACTCCTAAACATGTTTGGTGTGCTGCTATACAGCTGAGTCGCTCTGTGGTATTACAATGCTCGACTCGACTCAGTTGTGACTTTTTTTTTCTTTACCCTGGATAACAAGAGCTTATTGGCGGAAGGGTAGGGTAGTACTCCCTCGCTTCTTACATTTGGGAACATTACGTTAGGCCCGAGGAAGGCCAGGCAACAACAGTGTTTCTATGTAATTCTATACAACTGGTATGAAGGCACTGTTATATAAAGACGACCATTTAGTGTGGCATTAGTGGGTAAAGTACATGATTCCCAGTGTGTGTGCACCGCGTAGTATTCAAACAAGTGTGATCGTCCTCAGCGTGGCAGCAGCAGCAGCAGCAGCAGCGTGTAGTGTGTAGTGGTGGTGGTAACATCTTGGCGGCGGGAGTGTAGGAGTGTTTACAACTTACTGTTTTACCATACCACACCACACCACCATGAGTGACGCCGAGAGTGACGCTAAGAATGGCACCAAGAGTGACGCCAAGAGGAAGCTTGATGATGAGGAGGCTGGGGAAGGCAGTGAGGACGAGTGGATTGGACCCAGGCCTGAGGAAGCTGCACCTCTACACAACGTTAAGAAAATTAAAGGTAAAGCATCGAAATCACAACATTAATGGCACCACTGGGAGGGTTGTTAAGCGCTGCCTACCACCACAATGAATAACTGGTGCCGTTAGGTAAAGTTAGATTAGAACAGGGTTAGGTTAGGTTACGTAAGTTAGGATCACTGTATGCCTACAACGGAACCATTTAATTTATTTTATTTTATTTCGGAGGTTATTATTTTACATCGTCACCTGAATGCTCTAGAGAATTCAGAGTTGTGTTTTTACATTAGCAGATGCATTCTTAGAAGGTTTTCTTTATTCGAAGTACTATTCCTACGGCCTGTGCCTTATTATATACCTGGTAAAGCATCTTTCATGTTATGTTAGGTTAGGTACGGTTTGGTTACGTAAGCTTTTTACCCAAGAATTAGGCACATACCGTATCTAGAAGCGAGCACAATGAGGATATGGCTGCCTTACCTGTAAGCACTCCCTTCTTAATTGCGTTTCCATCGCAAATTTTTAGTTTGTGAGATATTCAATGTTTTCTATAAGGCCATCTCTTCGGGAATAAGGTAAAGTTTGGTTTGGTTTGAACAAGGTTATGTTATTTTTCAATACAGGTTAAGGCTTGGTTAATTTAGGTTTTATTATGTTATGTTAATTTTGAAGATATTGAATGTTTTCGATGACCAAAAATCGAGAGTAGGACGAGCTGCAGACCCAATTTTTCTCTGTAGCCACACGCCAGGGCTTATGACCATCAGTACATTGCGCGTTCATCAATAGGTCATTGTTAGATTATTTTAGTGATTCTAGCACCCTATTCTTAGTGTAAATCATTGTATTTTGTTTTCCCCATCTAAGAACCACGCATTCCCACGAGTTTCCAGGCTTGCTGGAGGTGATAAGGATATCTTATTCTATAGGCACAGCTTAGAAGTACGGCAGCTGTACCTGTAAGTGCTCACTTATAAATACAGCACATGCCTTACTTTTGGGTAATGGAATATAAAGACCTTATATAATCTAACCAAACCATACCTAACGAATCTCCTTGACTTTTATAACGATGTATTCAACATTTATGACGAGAAAAAAAGTGGTAGAAATAATTTATCTTGACTTTCGAAAAGCGTTTTACAAAGTTCCTCATAAACGATTACTAAAAAAATTAGAGTCACATGGCATAGCTGGAAAAATTCTTAAGTGACTTGAAGACTAGCTTTTAGACAGGTAACTTATTATGCTTTTTATTTCTTAGTGTACTCATGTTATTATTGTATTTACCACTCCTCATGTAGGAGAAATATTGTGAAGTTGTTGTTGGTTGCTTAGTGATGAGTGGTTTCCTTTCATTGTCAGTGCTGGAGCATGAACAGATGTACGTTGACAACCTGCCCACCGCTGAGTACTATGAGAAGAGTTACATGCACCGGGACACTGTGACTCATGTTGTGGTGACCAAGTAAGGCTTTGTCATACTCATGTGTTTATTGGGAAGTATTAATCAATATTTTGAGAAGCAGTGAGATTGTTTTTATAATCTGTGATGTATGTATGTATGTGTATGATAGGTTCATTATCAACTGAGTAATGCAAATTAAGTAGCATGGGAGTGGTTAGATCGATAGGTAAAGACTTGTTAATTAATTATTTTATTGTAATTACAGGACAGATTTCATTGTGACTGGGAGCTGTGATGGTCACATCAAGTTTTGGAAGAAGCAGGAAGAAGGCGTGGAGTTTGTGAAGCATTTCCGTGCTCACCTTGGAAATGTACAACAACTAGCAGCCAACTCCTCGGGCACTCGGCTGGTCTCACTCTCTAATGACAAGAGTTTGAAGGTGTTTGATGTCGTAAATTTTGGTGAGAATCTCCCTTCTATTAATATGTATTTAATAGCTAGTAGTACTAATAATTATGCAGTAAAATTAAACCGTATCTTTTTTTCCAAAACGTGACTTTCTTCCTTATTTTCTTGAAACCTATTAGAGATATTGGAAATATCATTGCAGCATCTGATAGACCTAATTAAACTCTACAACTGTCATTATGAATATTTGTTCTATGACTAATAATTACGCAGTAAAATTTAACTATCTTTTTTTCCAAAACATGACTATAGTGTATTAATTTTTTTTTCAAGATATGATCAACATGATGAAGTTGGATTTTATTCCCTCAACGGGAGATTGGATTCATCCTGTGTCAGACCCGCAGCACACTATTGCTGTGGCTGATTCTGAAAGTCCTAAAATCTACATATTTGACGGTCACGGCACTAACACACCACTGCACGTACTGGAAAACATACACACCAAGCCACTCACTATTATAAAGGTACTTCACCTCCATGTTCTTATATTTGTTTTATTTTAACACAAACACAGTATCATCATCATCACAACATAGATTATATTACTAAGAAATTTTTCACGTTGAAGATGTGCTGTAACTTGAATATTTTTTTTCAGTACAACCCAAGATTTGATGTGGTTGTTTCTGTTGATGAGATTGGAATGATTGAGTATTGGTCTGGGACAAAGAAAGAGTTCCAGATACCAACTTGTGTCAACTTTGAGTCTAAGTTGGACACTGATCTGTTTGAGTTTGTGAAGAACAAGACCTTCCCGCGCTGCATGACCATCTCACCGAATGGACTCCAGTTTGCTACTATTGGTGAAGACAAGAAAGTAGGTCTATGAGTGTGTGTGTGATCATCTCTTATCATCTCACTTACATTGTCATTTGTATCTATGAATTACATACAAAAATTCATGTGCTGCAGGAAATAAGTATTGAATAATGATTAATGTTCTATTTGCACATTCAATTTTTGTAGATGTTTTCTATGTTCATACAAATCTGAATCTTTTTATTATTTCCCTGGATGTGAAAAAAAAGGTTTAAAAGGAAAAGGAATGTTTTTGAGTTTAATTTATATTTATGTTGATTACTTATGCATGTGATTTGCTTGTCAGGTAAGAGTGTTCAAATTTCTTACTGGGAAGCTGACCCGAGTGTTTGATGAAAGTTTGCAGCATTACATTGAACTTCAGCAGCAGAAACAACAAATTCCAAATATGGAGTTTGGAAGAAGGTGAGTGGAGTAATGATCGTGAAATATTAACATTTTGTGAAGATGACACATGTAGCACACACTTAAGGATTTGGCTTGGGCAGGTTTCCATTGCATGTTTGATTTTTGTCATACAGTACTATTCAAAATATCAAATATTAAGATTTAACCTTTAAAATATTTATAATACATGTGTCCTTAATTTTTTGGAGGTATCCTATGCATTTGGGGATGTGGTAGCAATGACAAACTGTAAATGAACACAAGAAATTCAAGTGACTGACAAGACTCTATATTCTGTTTCGAGCAATAATGTAACTTTTCCTTCCACTGGTTATTATTAGGTTGGCTGTTGAGCGTGATGTGGAGAAAGGTGGAGCTCTGGGTGTGTGCAACATCTTGTATGATGAAAGTGGTTATTTCCTCCTGTACGCCACCATGCTTGGGGTAAAGATTGTTAACCTGTACAACAGTCGCTTGGTGGAGACCATTGGAAAGCCGGAGAACTTACGCCTCTTGAACCTGGCACTCTTCCAGGTATGTAATAAGTGATGGATGAAGCCTTGCTTAATGTTTTATTGATTAGTGTTCTTTACCGGCAAAAATGATGAAAAAATAACATGAATCTATATGTTTTGTTAGTCTTATTTCAATAGTACAGTGACGTCCATTTCAAAATGTTCTGCGATAAAGGAAGCAAACCTACAGTTAAAGCACATCTAAAATATGATTGTTTCAGTGTTGATTTTCTCACTATTCTAGTTTTTCTAGTTATTATTTGCAGTCACAATAATTTGGAAAGGAATTTTCAGGTATTTCGTGGTTTATAAAGGAAGTGTAAATGCTGTTGAATATAATTTATTAAACCTATAACTTTGATTACAGGGTAAGGTGAAGAAGAACAAAGGTGCAATCACCATGGAGATGGAGGCTTCAGAAAACCCTGCCATGGACTCCATCAAGGCAGACCCAACCCTCGTGGCCACAGCCTTCAGAAAGAACAGATTCTACCTCTTCACAAGACGAGACGCCACTGACACTAAGAGTGTGGACACTGACCGGGATGTGTTCAACGAGAAGCCATCTAAGGAAGACATTATTGCTGCTACTGAACAAGGAGGTGAGAGAGTTTACAAGAGCTGCGTTAGTGATCCTACAACCAGCAGCTGTGATTGTAACTGTCATTTGCAATTCCATTTATATATCTTAAAAAATAACTCCCTAAAACTATTTTGCAGTACATATTCACAGAGTTACTGGATTACCAAGTTGTTTAGATATATATCTATTTGGGGAAAAATGTGCAAATATGTCAAATGCCTCATCTGAAAATATTTGTAGTTTTTTCTCTTTATTATCACCAAATATTATATTAGAACAAGGGAAGCAGTTTGAGTCTTATTCCTATTGTATTATCCCAGCCTGTGATGGGAATGTATTGGTGTGTGGTGTTGGTTCTTGTAGTTGTTGCAGCAAAAATACCTTCCCTAATACTACACTTTACTTGATGTTGCAGGTGCACAGAGGCTGTATGAATCAGCAGTGCTCCACACATCACTTGGGGACATAACAGTGAAGTTGTTCCCCAAAGAATGTCCCAAAACAGTGGAGAACTTCTGTGTACATGTCAAGAATGGTTTCTACAACGGCCACTTGTTCCATCGTGTTATAAAGCAGTTCATGATTCAAACTGGAGATCCACTTGGTGGGTTGTTCATGTGTTTCGATTCCACACGGCAGCACTATTATATATTAAAGTGGATAGCAAGATGGATGAAGTTAGGGAAAACATTTATCTATCCATCTATATACCTGGCTTATTTTCCTTAATATAGTACTGATTATTCCAGAAGTATTATGTTTTGATATAAATATTCCGCCTGATATATACCATTGAAAATATACGTAATACATATCATCCATCACATCTTGACTGCAAAAAGGTTACAATTCACATTTCTTCATTCAGTTTCTATAATACATCCCTATCATCACCTCCTCATCCTCCTTTCAGGTACTGGTGTTGGTGGTGAGAGTATTTGGGGGACAGAGTTTGAAGATGAGTTCCATCCGTCCCTTCGTCACGACCGTCCGTACACACTCAGCATGGCTAACGCCGGTCCTAACACCAATGGATCACAGTTCTTCGTCACTGTCATTCCCACAGTAAGGCTGCTTCTTTACCTTGGTTTTGTGGGTGTATTTACTGCTTGGAATTGTTACTTTACTTATCACATGATCAAAAAGCCAAACTGTTTGTAGTTTTTCAATTGCATAGTTTTCAGTTGTTTCACAGTTTCTTTATTAATTCTTTTCTATTTCATTCCATTGGAGTTTTAAATTTCAAATGCTGATATGTTACTTAGTTCATTTTCTTTGTCCATATTTTGTAGTCATAAGAACATAAGAAAATAGTGAGGCTACAAAAGGCCAGTTGACCTACACAAGGTAGCTCATGTGTTCAACTTCATTTAACAGCCGTGGTTGGACAACAAGCACACTGTATTTGGGCGAGTCATCAAGGGCATGGAGGTGGTGCAGAACATATCCAACGTCAAGACCAACCCCAAGACAGACAAACCATACGATGACATCACCATTATATCAGTGTCGGTGAAATAAAGTGAAAAGAAATTTGTATATATGTACTTTATTCAAGAACTAATACATCTATCAATCTGTATGCCTGGCTTATATCACCATTAAAAGGGGGTAGGTAAGGCAAAGCATTTAGGGTTCAGGGGGATTTAACTCTCTCTTTCCCCCAGCATTTTGTATTTTCATATGAGACATAAGAATAAAATAGGATGAATTGTTGTGAAGCCTAGATAAACTATTGATATGCATGTAAGTCTGTTGGGTTGTGTGTCAGTATTAATGGGAACTTTGAACACTGATATTTTTGATGATTCTTACTTTAGATTCAAGTGGCCAGCTCAGTTCTCACTTTTTGAAGGTGTTGAGGTACCTGGTAACACAACAGTTGCCATAATTGACTAATTGATCTGCAATTCACAAGTCCATCGTTCAGTTCCCTGGCTGAGTGAACACTGTGTAGGGTGGTCTCTCGGAAGAAAGAAGATTTGGATGTAAGTGCTGGAGTTGTGACCTTTTAGTGTGCCTGTGTGTGTATGTGGATAAATCACAATTATTTGAGTGACCTCATTTGAATAGTAATAGTAATATTTATTGAAACACCAACAACAATGATAGGACTGGAATACACAACACTCAGATATTTGAATGAAAACATAATTGGCATTCAATGACAGTCCTTCATCCCAGCTGAATAATTAAAACAGTAAGCTATGCTTGGCATATAATAAAATTTGATATATATCTGCCAGTGCTTGGTGTCCACTCCCCAGTAACTTCTAGATTCGCCACTGCTTGTAGAAGAATTATGGTGAAAGAAAAGGACTGAAGGAGTGTGAGGCTGTATGATATGGCCATACATATAAGTAAGTGGACATTTAGCTCTGTATGTATTTATTTATATACCATGCCTCCAGAGGAAAGGCTCCCCACCCAACACAGTGTGTCAGGTCAGTCACACAAATGTTACTCATGGTGAGGATGTCATCCATGACAGGATGTGCCTGTCACTTCATAACCAACACATGCCCCTTGCCCTCCCTGCACCAGGTCTGATCCGAGGCTCACTACGTATGTGAGAACCTCCATGGGTCATCCTTCCTTGCTCCACATACATTCATTCAATGCTCTTTTCACACTGTGAAAATCATTTGTACTTGTGTCTGGATCCCACACCATGGAGCAGTATACCAGTGTTGGTCTAACAAGTGTATTATACACTGTGTGTTGTGTCACGTGTACAACCATATAAATTCCGCCTCAAGAACCTCAGCGTTCGGTTTGCTTTGCAATATATGCAGTATATGTGTGTGTTAAATTTCAAGTTGGTGAAGAGGTAGATATTTAGATATATGTGAGATTCAACGGATTTGAGTTGTGTGTTATGGTGAAACAGAGTATTTTGCATTTATGAGGGTGGAAGTGCATTTTCCAGTTGCTCTTCCACTGCTAGAGGGCGTCCATACAACCTACTCTTTACATTAATTCCCATCATTCTACAACTAAACCACTTTCATTCCTTCCAACACCTTTCCTACATCACTGATCCAAGACTTCATCTCTGTCTCCATTCCTCCATCACTTTCTACATACCCGGCTTACATCCCCCTTAATGAGAGGTTGACAAGAGGAAGCATACATACATTTCTTCACATCTTTGCCTCTACTCCTCTCAGTGTGAAGGGATTGATCCTTACTGTATCAAACTGTGCGAGGGTCAGTCTCATCATAATCAGCAATATCCATGTCAAGACCAGATAACAGAAATGGGTTAATCTTGCCATATTAAAATTGATTTATCCCTTTTTCTGCACCTGATCCAATCAACTGATCAGACTAGATATGATAGAACTTCTTATTGAGGCTGTCAAGACTACATCTCCTTTCTTGCATTCACATTTCACCTGTCTTATACAAACATTCTTCCTTCTTTGCATCTAATGTTTTTTTTTTAACAATGTTCATCTATCCCATTTATGGTCTTCCTCTCAACCTCACACCTCTCAGATCATACTATCCATCCATTATTGTGCATCCATTCTCTTCATAACCCAAACCATCACAACATTTCGTCTTGGCTGGATCCCGCATTCTTTGACAAATTGTTCTCCTTTGCACTTCCTCACTTCTCACTGTCCAAAGTTATGCGTTACTCCACACATTCTCCTCAAATGCCATGTATCGTTATTTCTGTTACTCCCTTATTCCATATAATGCAGTTAGCACTATTACTCCTTCATACAATTTTCTCTTTGTATTAACTCCACGCCATCTATATTTAAACATTCTTTTCATTCCTGCCCATTTTTGGAGATTCTGGAGGACATTTGACAGGTGTAGATACAGTTTGCATGGATATCAGGCTGAATGCAAGGCGTGGACTACGTGTGGATAGAATTAATCATTAGTTTGTCATCATAATGCATTATAGGTAGATAGCCTGTCATACTGGTTGTCAATCTTTGTTGGGTAAATAATAGTACATCCATTTATCGTCTCCTTGCCAATCCGTCTATTCATTGCAACTGTATTCTCATAGCCGTACTTAGAATCCTACAAGAGCTTGCAATAACATAGTCTAACATATAGGGTAGGTAGGAAGAGTGTGTGCATGAAGATATGTGATATAGGCAATTTTCCTGAGTCTTATAGATTAAGGTAAGGAAAGGGATTCAAGGCTGCCTAGAACTTAAATGAATCTGTGATGCTGGCAGGCCTTAGAAGGGAATTATGGACATCCTTATTTGTATGTAGGAGTAGGATGGCTTTGTCTGCTCTTCCTACGCTTAATGGCAGGGTAGAGTGCATTCACCTGCTGCCTACAAAACCTGCTTCCTGTGTATGTTCTAAGTGAGAGGGGCAGCGCGCTCTCGTTGAACCTAGCAGAACTATATGGTGTATATAGATTCCTAGTTCAGGGGGATTATTTAATCACTTAATTCTACGTATAATGACTGGGTAGAGTGCGTTTATCTGCTACCTACACTCTGTACAATATCTTGACAGTAGAGCCGATATAATATAGTGAAACAACATTGATAAATATAAATAAATGCAAGATTGTACAGTGCTACGTAAAAAATAATTTAGACATTAATTCAACCTTTTTATGTGCGTATGATAAAACGAACTGAAGGGTTATTTAAGATTTATGACGCTTCTCAATCATCTACATGGCATTTTATTTCATGTGTCTTGACCCCTTGAGCCAACCATATATAAAGAATACGTGCCCGCCGCCCGGTAATCATTAATATATAAAAGATACATCTATAAAAGCTTGCCCTTTCACTTTGTTTTCCCCATTTCCCGCGTTTTCAGTCATACATTACAAACCGTCAAGTGGATTAAAAACATCTTCATTCCATCTTAGAATGAACTCGATAGTCAATAGTAGAGACCAAGGAATATACAAAGACCATCATTGATATTCTTTAGTATTATGTATATATATTCAAAAGTGTGTTTTTTCTACAATGTCTCCTATGATAACGATAAGGAGTAAGGTTGTGTTGAAAGTTGCCAGAAATGATTATTTAAATTAGCGTTTCTCTAACCCTTTCACACAGGTTAATGCTAAGTTACTATTATTTTTTTGTACATATTTTAGCTACACACATAATCATAACGTTAAAATAATTCCAAGTTTATTATATATTTTCTTCTCAGTATTACCAAGATTCTACTTTTGGGTAATACGTGTTGACAGCTGATTCTGATAATTAAAATTTATATAATATTTAATTTGAGCATGAGTAACATAATGTGTGTATGCAATTTTTAAGTGTTTTTATGTTTTATAAGTGTTTCTATAGTACTGCGTGGTGATGCCTTCCCGCCCTTTTGGCCACGCTAAATTGTGCCAAATTAACGGTAATTCAATATATAATGAAAATAGATTCTACTAATAACCATACACAATGTATGAAATATTATTGAACAAATGATCTTATAACAGATTTTTAATTTAATGAATAATACATCAGTAAACCAAGAAAGCTTCCTTTGATAAGCGTAAACTTGGCATAGCAGCAAGCATCCTGGTGTGTGATTGGTGGAGGGAGGCTAGCAGGGAGAAGCTGTCTTGTGATTAGTGGAAAAAAGGCTAGGAGGAAGCGTTCCTGGCTGTGATTGGTTGCAGGGAAGGCGGCGGGGATGACGTAACAGCTGGAAGGCGTCACTTCCCTCCTCCTTGACGCGCAAGACGGCCGGCGAGAAGGACGTCCCCACACTAACTCCATTAACCATTACCCATTAACTACAAGGTATTTAAGCCGCCATTACAGTTAATACTCCTTTATACAAATAACTGACTATATAGTAAAAATGCTAGGAATATTAGGTTAAGACTAAGTCAATGGTGGGATGTATTTCAAGGTCAGAGGACAAGGCACATGTTAAAGCATATAACAAGGACAATGGAAGGATATTAATAGACACAGTGTTATATTTACTGTTAATGGAGGTTTTTCCGTGTGATGTGATGTGCGGTGTTGCAAAGATGGTGATGGAATGGATGGATGAAGCAGTGGATGGGTGGATGAATGGATGGTAATGGCTGTGGTGGAGGATGTGGTGGTGGTGATGGTTGTGGTGTGGTAGTGACCGGCGTCCTTTACTACGGTGTTTTCGAAGGTTGGATTGACCTGGCGGTGTTGCAACTACTACATTATTGATCGTGTGTTTGTGTATCGCTAGAAAGGTTAGTAAGGGATTGTATATATTGGTTATTTAACGATTAATGAAGGTTAGTTTGAAATTGTCCTTTATTGTATATGCATCTCTTCTAAGGACGCCATGTTATGTCATATATCATTACGGAGTTGTGTGGTCTCTGTCTGGCCTCCATTTTGAGTTTTTAAGCGTTAGAATATATATCAATGCTTCGTTTTGCTATAATAATGGAGAACGCCATTGTGTATGTGCGTGCGCGTGTGTGTATGTACGTGTGTTTGTGTGTGTGTGTATCTGGTATCCATTCGGCCATCTTGTAATAACGACACGGTATATTGAGTGAAGTTAGCTAGCCAGCCTTACTTGCCTTTCCACTCTTCTACTTTCATCTCGTGAGTGTGGAATTTCCCCCTCTCGGTAAGGGCTTTTCCCGGGCTTTCAGGGTGGAGCGTGGAGCCTAGTGAAGTGAAGTGGACTCTAGAAACTTAAACTTGTGTGGTAGGCGTTGGTAGTGTGGTATTTAAGCCTTATTTCTGGTTTCTTAGTGGTGAGAATCGTGTGGTCTTACTTAAGGGTGGTGGTTGTGAGTGGAGCTTTGTGATAACTTAACTAACTAACCTAAGATGGTTGCTCCCCCTCCACCTCCACCTCCACTCCACTCCACTGTGATTGTACCGGGGCTTGATTACCTATATATGATGGGTGGAAGTAGTATTTGGAGTATGAAATGGACGGACATTCTAGCCTTCCCACCGAGCATGAAGGAAAGTGAGGGAGATAGAAGGAAATAGAAGGTGTTGTGAAGAAAATTGAGGGAGTTATAAAGGAAATTGAGGAGTTACATTCCGTTGTGCCTGTCCCTTAATTTTGAATCAAGGGGATGGGGGGGAGGAGGGGGTCGTGTACAAGGTTGGATAATGCAACTTAACACAAAGGAGTAATTACTATCATGACATTGTGCAACGTCGAAGTAATGTTAATGAGTATAATTAGTCTATAAATAACTTGGTTGCCAGAAGTTTCCTTAGAGCAACGTGAAATTTAAGCCATAATTGCCTGCCAGTTTTAGTCATTAACTTGCATTTATCATTTTTTTTTGGTAATTTTTCTTAATTATGCCCGTCTGGTTATATACATTATATATTTTTTTCTGTTGATATAATTGATGTGTATACCATTAACATTTGCAAGTTTCTAGTGTAACTATAGTGTATTAACTGTATGTATAAATTCGTGCTTACCTTAACCTAACCTTGTATAACTTGTGCCAACCCAATCTAAAGGTACCCGATTTTTTATATATTAATTATAAAAAATGAACATTACCACATACAATGATAGTAACTTTCACGTGACATCAATGTTCTCCATCACTTATCTATTTCTCCTACTGACCTATACAGGGTCTGGCGACAAGCGAAATTGTTTTTTAACGTATTTTTGTTTGCCAGTACCCTTTCAATATAAAAAAAATAATAACGTGTACTTTTGTAATTATACCAAAATGGTTAGATAAAACTGCAACCTTCATTCATTATGACTTAACTAATTTATTTATTTTTATTTTATTTTGTTATATACTGGCTTGGCTCAATGCTAAATAACATGCCATCATTATCAATAAATGCATCATGTCATACACTTTTTCAGCACAAGTGAACTGACTTCCAGGAATAACACACCTTAGACTATACTAATGAAACAGTAATTGCATAGTTTGTGAAATATAAGTTATGTTACCCTTACACATAGTCTGGTCATGTTTACATATCTTGACATTTCTCCCTTACATGTTATCTTAAGTCTTTATCTCAGTGCCTTTGTAACACTATCTATATACCTTACATTGTTTCTATCTTCCATCAACCTATATCACTTCACTAAATTCTTCGTTTTCTTTCCCCAAGTTGTCAGTCTCTCGTGATCTACCCTTTCCACACATCGACCCAGTTACTGACTTGACTCACTGGCAAGTCTGATGGTGGTAGTTAATTGCACCAACTTAGCTATGCACATCTTGCTTCACTGTATTTAGATATCATTCTACACAGGAACCTTTCACGCATTTACAACTTGTCTCCTTCAAACCCTCTCTCCAACCTCTTATAGATTTGAATCCCTCTCCCAGCCTCTTATTTTACCTCTGAAACCCTCTCCCCAACCTCTTTTTAACCTTTGAAATCCTCTCCCAGCCTCTTATTTTAGCTCTGAAACCCTCTCCCCAACCTCTCTTGCCTCTCCCTTAACCATTTGCTCGCTCACTCAGACCCAGTGACTCATATTGCATCTATAACTACTCTAATAGAACAAAATATTTAAATACTAAACTAATATATTACTACTATGCTCTGTAGTCATCCAGTCCCTTTTTAAACGTGATTTTCAATTTTATATGCTTTTAACTAATTATATATGCTGCTCAGAATTCTTAGCATTTGTCTACATGAAAATATCAGGTAGACTATACGTAACTAGCTCATTAGGTTAGAGGAAGGTGGTTGAGATAGACTGACACTCGTGGGATTGGAGAAGTTCCTTGACAGGTTAGGTTAGACTTGAAATTGGATGGTTAGAATGACGTTTTTGTTGAAATGGAAAGAAAATGTTGGTTAATAGATTATAGACTAAATGACATTGAGAACATACGTGAATAACACATTTTTCTATATTGTTTTAGAGTTGAGTATCATTTGTGAAGGATTACAGTAAAGCTCCATGTTTTGTGTTGGGTGGATACAAAATGTTTTCAGTAAATTACATTGCTATGCTTTCATTGACTTTCTTGACTCAGTTTTTCCACCATATTTATGACTTCAGGAACAACGAATTTGAAATATTGAATAATATAATTTAATTAGTGTTTTGTTGATTTAATAACCGCTTACTACACCTACACACTATCAAGGCATAGTTTACAAACCTTCAGGTAGTCAGTAGTGTTGAGATTATACGGCTTTGTAATTAATTCACATATAATACGAAAGTTTCAAGTTAGATTCATCCACTCATCAAAAAATGTGTGAAGGCATGTTTTTGAAATGGAGTTGATGGGTGTTAGAAATTTAGTAGTAACCTTTCCCTTGTGAAGTGAATTTGTCAAGGTGACGGCTGACCTTTAGAAGACTTGCTTGGTTTTATGGATTAAGCATTAAATGTCAACTTAACTAGAGTCATTGGTTTGAGGTTTGAATTGCCGTCCTTCACATGCAGGGCCAGGCCAGTGTTTGTATATCTAAAGCTTTACTCAGGTTAAGGGTTTGTGTTGTAGTGTCCCCTTGTTAGTTTATCAAGAACGTTGGCTGGTGGTTAAGGTAGTGGAAATATAGTTTGTTAGGTCGTTGCATTTAATGGGTTTTCTTTTCTAATACTTTTTGTTCTAGTGTGTTAACTTATGCTACCTTTATTATGGATACAATTAAGTTAACAGTAATACAAAACACTTGTTTATGAGTATTCTGATGTGATGTACAGTACTTAGAATGCTTTATAAGGTGAACCAAATATTGGATACAGGGTAGACTTAGTACACTAGTTACAGGTAGGAATACATTTTCAGGTACAGGTATTTTGTGAACAAATTTGTAAACATTAAGAAAATTGGCTTGTTTACCATGAAAGCTTGTGATTTATAACCTATATACCATCTACTGGTATGGCCTTAGTCAATGCATTAAAACCCCTATAGGTAAGGTCAGATAATGTTAAATGATTTCCGTGACCGTCCCCAGAGTCCGGGTGGTCCTGTCAACATCAAGATGGCTGGTGGTCACGGAGAAAATAGTAAGAAAGAACTGCAATTTTAATGTGTCTTGTTCTTACCTAACCTTATCTTAAACGGGGCTTTTAATGGTTTCCAAACATACTACTTACCACCTCTAGAAGTGAACGCTAAAGTGTTCTCATGTAGCCTTGGTCAACATAGAGCCTGCTTTCTTAATGTTATTTAGTTATTATTTATTACTATTATTATTTATATCTATTTATATTTATTTACTTTCCTTTAAAAAAATCTTGCATGGTCCTTACCCTCGCATGCTCCTGTTGGGTGATTAAGTTTGATGTTGAACGGCTGATTCTTGGGTTTGGGTTTTTGAACACTTCATCATGTATTTTTTTTTTTTAAGTATTGTTAAATGTTATGATGGTGTAATGTGGAAGTGCATAGCTTTTACCATTGATTCAAACCTTCAAGGGACTTCGGTGTGACTTGATACAAAGATATTTCAATGCTTTCCTCCTCCAGTGGAATTTAAATACTTTTGAAAACTTGATGTGTAAAGTATTAATCTGTGATGGAATATATGATTCAACAGTAACAAGTTAGGTGTGACATCTCTGAACTTTGGATGATGGTTAAACTTTAAAGTAGATATAAATTTAATGGTAATTGTAGCCAATCTGCATGATTGATTGAATTTAAAAGAATGCCATGTCTGCGGGAAAGGATTTTATTTAGAAAACAAAAATGAACTTGTGGATTGAAACAAGTTAATTTTGTGTTGTGGACATAGTTTAAAGGTTATGGATCATTATTGTTTGAATATGTAACTAGAGAACACATGTGAGATGACTGACCTATATCATGAGCTCATTGCCGTGTAAGGCTGGTGATGGTGATGGCTGCTTAACAGAACACCTCAGTCTCCCGTGAAGGTTCCGTGACACCAAGTTATCACTGCTGCATGGAGGAAGGTGAAGGTGGTGTGTTTAGAAAGTGTATTACAAGTGCATGCTTATTCAATGGTGTTGATATGGGTACTACATAAGTTATATTAACATTATAAGCTGTGGTGGTGGACTAAGTCTTCTAGGGAATGAAGGACTTAAATAGTGAAGAAATACTCAAATTCTTAGATATTTGCCACTTGCATTTTATAGTATTAGCAATGCATATCTAAAAGTGAGAATTGGGTAAAGATAATTGTGTAATTGTTCAGTAAATCTGTACATAGTATATTAAAGTTCAAGTATTCTTGCTACCTTAGATTGAGCAACAATTACATGTGAATATATTTGTTTGTTTGCTGATTCGGCCTAACACGTCTAACTATGTGTGTATAGTGATGTTTGTTATTGCATTTGTGGCAAGTAAGTGTCAAAAGTATTAGGATAACCTACCTTGCTTTTATTCTTATTGGTGTAAATCATTATGCTGAGTAAGATTTAATGGAGGCATTTAGTATACTACATTATTAAGGTGTTAATGTGATAACTTCTTTTCAGTTTCAATCATGCCGCCAAAGACAAAAATATTTGTTGGCAAATTGCCTCCAACATGCAAAGATTTTGAGCTCAGAAAGTTGTTTGAGAGGTACGGCGAGGTGACAGAATGCTCCATCTTGGGTAATTACGCCTTTGTTCACATGAAGACAGAAGACCAAGCCGCCACTGCTATCAGGAACCTAAACAACTGGGACATGAACGGCTTCAAGATCAGTGTGGAGGTAAGGAGGTCACTGGTGTGTTCATGTCAACAACTATCAACAATTTATTAAGTAGGGATAACTTAATGCATTTTATCATCATTATCTTGGTAAGGTTTATTTCTCCACTCATAATGTTGTTCCCTTACAGCAATCCACTGGAGAAAAGCGAGCTGGTGGCATGGGAGGCATGCGAGGGGGCATGGGAGGAGGATTCCGTGGGCGTGGTGGGCCCATGAGAGGCCGAGGCATGGGCAGACCAGGACCATATGATCGCCGTCCACCCATGGGTGACCGCTACGGCCCACCACCCCCAGGTCCACCTCCAGCCCCACCCATGAGAAACGGATACTACGAGGACTACGAGCGTCGAGACCGCCGCCCCCTACCCCCTGCAGGAGCTTTGGACCGACGGCCACCACCACCCATGCCCCGGGAGCCTGCCTACAGGGACCCCTATGACCGTTATGACTCCTATGACCGCATGCCCCCACCACCCATGGGCAGACGCACCCCTCCACCAATGGACCGCAGACCTCCCCCCATGGGATATGACCGGAGGGATGACCCTTACGGAGACATGTATGGACCCAGACCAGAGTATGTTACTTCCTTACCCGCCTGCCCTTCCTTCCGCACCAATCACTATTTTTGATCCACACAAACACAAATTTTTGATAATGCCTCACTAAATTTTGAGGACTAATTGTGCATGTGATTTGAAGTAGTGTTGCATGATACACAGTTCCAGGGAATTTGAGTTAGTTATGTTGGGTTTTAGTTATGTCTGGTGGGGGTTCAAGATATTTCCTTGTCATTGGTTCAGTATTTTTTGTGATGTGTGTTCCTATCTTAGAAGCATGTGCCTTTATTGTTCCTTAATTGTTGAGTGACTTGAATGTGGGATTACTGGATTCTTTGTCCCGTGAAAGTGTTTATGAATAGTATATATAACCTGCATCACATCACCTTGGCGACAGTATTTTCTTTGCATTATAACGTCATCACACCATCTTGCATGTGTGTAATATGTATTTTTGTGTCATTCGCTTATATATATCAAGTCAATATTAAAACAGTGCATGCATGTCCATTTAGATTTTAACTTGCATCAGTAAAATAGCCCCCCCCCCCCCCCCCCCCCCGTTTAAATATTTTCCGTCCGAAACCATGTAAAGCTTCTAAATGTAAGTGGTAGTAAGTGGTTTGTAAAGCCTCTCCCACCCTTATGTATTCACTCCCATGCAAAGACAAGGTGCAGAGGGGGAGAGGAGAGTAATATGTCTTACAGAACCCTCAATGTCTAGTCTTGGCTACCCTACTTTAAAGGGGATATTGATTATTAATAGTATATCACATCTAAATATGTTTGAGTAACTAATTGTTGGAAATCATGTTGTATGCAGCTGAATTAATGATGGAGTTTTGAATGTTAGGAATCATTAATAAGCTTTTGTAGCAGCTTTGATTAATAGAACTTTATAATTATCTTGCTAAGTGTTGCATTCTTGTGGGAGTGATGGATAAGGGTCAATCTTTAACAAACTTTATTGGTCATATGATATCACTTGATCATTAACTAGTGATTGTAATGTGTCCTTGTGTCCTTCCAGGCGAGACATGTATGGTGGTGGTCGGGACATGTTCCCTCCCCGTGGCAGATCTCCCCCCCGTCGCAGTCCTCCCCGCCGGTAAGTACCAACACAAATTTTATTATTGATTTGAGAAATATGTAAATAAATTATTGACATAAATTAATTCCATTTTGTGTGTTGCAGTGCTTAATGTTAAGGTTATTAAAAGTAAACGTTTGTTTTTGCATTGTCGTTCAGTAATCGGAGTGGTCAATTGTTTTGCGATCTAATTTACGAATGCATAGATGTAAGATTTATTCTTTTAAGTCAAATGTCCGATTAATGTGTGCGAGTGTCATAATGATTTGTTTATTATTATTTTTTTTTACTCTTGACAGATTATTTTGAGCCCGCAAGTGATTTCTATATTTTCATGTTCTCTTGTAGCTACCCCGGTCCTCCCCGTGACATGCCCCCCCGACGCTTTTAGATGCGAAGTAGAGAGGCTGACAGCGACATGAGCATGCACCGATAATCAGATCTTGGTGGCATACCCATTCTGAAAACAATGCTTACAAATGGATAATTCCTTCTAAGGAATAAACGAAGGAAAACTTTTTTAAATAATTATTGCGTAACTTCATTGAACAAAGCTGATTTAAGTTTTCAACAGTACAGTCGATATTGTTTACTTTTAAGTGTACTGCGTACCAATAAATCTAATTTTTAAGGATTTGATTATTGTTCTTTCACTTTGTTCCTTGCGATCAAAAGGCATTACCACCACAAACCGAACACCAAGAACTCTGATTAAAGAGCCAAATCAAAAGTAAGGAGCAGTCCAGCGACAGGTATCCAGGTAAGAATCAGTATTCACGTGAGGCGACCTTTTAGTTGTCATTTGCTTCAGTATCCTTGCCTCATCCGTTTGTAGTCCACTGTAGGATATAGACATACCATGGGCCAGATGCTGTCCGACTCACTACCACCCCTACTGTTCACAAGCATCATAAGCGACCAGACTTGTGACCACGGTGAAGTGACCGCGCGCTAGAGGCCCAAGGCAGCGCCGCCCGGAGAACATCTCTTGCAGGTGGAGCGTGTGAGCATGAACGAGATGTGAATCAAGTGCTCATGTGCCCAGGCGTGCTCTTGGACTTGCTCACTCGGCTGACATTCGTCTTACAGTGCGGTTGGTAGGTTAGCTGTTTAATGGGCAAGTAAGGGAGGCGGTGCCCTAACCAACGTTTGTTGACTCTTGCATGTCCTACCTCACATATAGGTTATACTTTTTAAGATAAGAATCAGTCTCACTGACTTAAGTATGCCCTTCTGTGAGTACATCCAAAGCTTTACACTTAATCCATCGCCTCATTGAGATACCCACTTTTACTATCTTAAGAATACATGCATCACTCGTCTTCTCCCTGGCAAGATTTACCGACTGTGAACCTGTCTTCTCACTTAAGCAAAGCATTGCCTAGCTTAATGACAGTGCGGTGGTAATTTCAACGCCTCAATATACTCTCCATCATGTACTCACTTGTACATCTTGTGCTTGCATTATGTCTTTAAGTCGTATCTGTCAAGTACGTAATAAGTTAATTTAGAAAATACAACCTATTTTGGAATATGTCTGTTCTTTTTAGTTTAATTCGCCCTGTAAACACGAAAATAACTTTTCGAATATACTTCTTAACATGATATATACGTTTTGAGTAATAGTCCCTTGCCTTTTAAAGCCAAATCTTCCCTAGTCCTGCGATAATCCTTGTCGACTACTTGAGGATCTTGCGACTTTTGAGAATCAATCACCCAAGTGTTTTACCTTTATGTGCAGCTAATCTTTCCCTTTTCATCTAGGTACATCTGGAGGACGTCTAGCCCTGACAGTTGATCCTAAAAGAGGACAACAGGGTCAGACTTTTGGCTGAGTTGATCTTGGCTTGATTAACAACTGTGTTAAGAACGAGTTGTTTCATCACAACAGCTACAAAACAATACTTGACATGAATGTTTCGGTACGTCTTCATCTCTTACATGTTGATGAATTTGTCTTATTTTGAAAGTGAAAATATACTTTGATACATATGTCGGTTCATATATTTATATGTATACGTCAACAGGTATTCTCTTTAACGAGTGTGGGTTATCAAACCAGTTGGTGCTTTTTGAATGTGTATTGATTAATTATGTATTATGCACCTCAACAGTTTCAAACACATTATTTCTTTATTTAATTTATTATTGCCCTGTGGTGGGGCTGCAAGAATATTACCACCACATTCCCTACCGCTCATGAAAGGCAACCTGAAGGTGGAGTGAGTGGTCTGGGCAGACCCTTTATTCTTTCACGTGGGCTGGGGAGAGTTATGTCTCACTAAACCCTAACGCCATGACTGCCACTTTCTTTATTCACATTAAATCATCTCACTCCCCGAACCAAATCACCTTGCGTTAGTCAAACCTCTTTAAGGGGATACAAGACAGGTTTTATTTATTTATTTATTTATTTATTTTATTTATTTATTTATTTAAGACGAGGCACATATTACAGTAATTATTATGATTAAAGCAAAGCAAGGTGTTGGCACATACTGGGAACCCATTATGAGAACTACACCTATACGTTTTTGGTTTTATACTAAATATCTTATATTCAATTTGTGTTCTGCAACATTTACATTGTGTGTAGTGATTCTTTTTATCTAAGGCCAACTAAGTTATTGATTAGATATATCTTGTTTTGCAGTGGCAGTGCAGCTGGTGGCTTTGAATAAACGTTTCTAGATAAAAATTGTTTGCAGAATGCCTCTTAATATTAATGCTTTGGTTAAAATGGATTAGTATATAAGGAGTAAGAATAAAAACATCGTAATTTTAGTTCATAAGCTGCAGTAAATTTAATGTAAAATACAAGATATATGTCTAAGGCCGGCGTCATACTATGCGGCGCGGCCGTTGCAACGCCGCAAATGGTGATAACGCACACAAACCAATGAAAGGGGTCACACTACTGCGGCGCCGCCGCAGCATGCTGCGGCAGCGCCGCATATGGCCGGCGTCATACTATGCGGCGCGGCCGTTGCAGCGCCGCCGCAGCGCCGCCGCATGGCCTGTATCATGTCACACCATCGCGGCCAAGCCGCGCAGTCTACCCCCAGCAACCAGCGTAGATAGGTTGATTATCATGTCCAAACTAAAAGTTATTTGTGCACTAGAAGCAAAGGGCTTACTGAAAGAGCCAACTCGTCGTAGACACTGTATTCACCCATATAATGCCGAACTAGAAACAAGTAAAAGGTTTGAAAAGTTTCCAGAATATACGAAAATATGATGAAAGGTTCTTTGAATATTACCGAACGTCCAAGTGTCATTAGCGGCTTAATGTCCTTGAATTCACGCCCCCCCCATACACACATGTACACACCCAAAGGCTGAGCCTATAATTACCTCCCACGGGAGTGCGGCTAAGGTCGAGATTAACTTGATCTTACCTCAACCGCCAGGCCAATATAAGCAGCTACACACACAGACTAGTTAGTCAGCCAACGTTGCAGCAATAAACTACCAAAGCAAGTTTGGGTGTTGTTCCAATCCTGATGTAGCATCTCATAACGCTACATGTGTATATATATATATATATATATATAATATATATATATATATATATATATATATATATATATATATATATATATATATATATATATATATATATATATATATATATATATATATATATATATATATATATATATATATATATATATATATATATATATATTATATATATATATATATTATATATTATATATATATATATATATATATATATATATATATAATGCAATTTTATATGTATATATATATATATATATATATATATATATATATATATATATATATATATATATATATATATATTATTGTAAAATAATGCTGGCCTTGCATTTATGCACTGAATAAATAAATACACGTCAAACATGGTGTAAACACAAGTGCTACCAGGAAAGCGACGTGCGGCGCGGTCGCATGGTGTGAACGTCCATAGAGCTGTGTGTGTTTTCCCCCCATATGCGGCGTGATGCGGTGATGGCTTTTGTCCAGGTTGAGTGAAGTCAAGGGTGGGTGATTGATTCATTTTGGCTTGTGATTTTGATTGTCAAAATGGGTTTTCCACATGTGTTGGAAAAGACAACTCAAGTTTTAAGTTTTGCAGTGATGAGTTTAGACTTTAGAAGGATTGGTGCATCTTATGGTTATGTACGTAATGGGAGATAAAAGTGAATGTTAGGGAAAGTAGTGATGGATTTCGTTTGGGAAAGCAGAGGTGGATTATAGTACATTTACTGTGTTAATGTGCCAGCAATCTGAAGGTTCACAGAATGGAGTAAGTTAGAGTTAAGTTTTGGAACAGTGCTATGCAAAACATTAAAGGCAGGTGTGCCAGGATCACTTACAGGGATTATGAAAGGAAGGAATGTACCCATGCAGGTAAAGAGGGTTAAGGAATAGTATTGTCATCATTGACGTATGGATTAGGCTAACATGAAATAGGGGAATAAGAGGTACCTACATGCATGAGAGTTGCTGTAGGGTTAGGAATTTAATAACTGGAAAAGTGGACACTTCTGCCGCGGTTATTCCCTTGGGAGACGGTTACGTAGGGAAAGTATCAGCGTAGATGTAATAGGTTACTGATTAGTAATGGGTGGGTTTAGTTGTACCGGAAGAATTTGATATTTATGTGTGTCTTTAAGCTGAAGAAACGTAATGTAATATACATTACAGAACCATTTACTGCGATATATCCGTGTTTAAGAAATGGAAATAATACGGTTGGCAATGTTATAATAATTGTCAACTGGCATCTGGGTGGTGCTAATAAGTCGAATATGTGCATTATCTATCGGTAAGGATTCGTATCCGGTCATTATCATGAGGCCGTTAACGGTTACAATACAACACTAACCGCGGCCGAGTTTGAGTTACAATATGATAAGGAAATGTGTATAACGCCTTGGCCGTACCCAATACATATCCACGCTGGTGTTCCTGGTTCCAAACAACAATATAATAGCACCACGGTAACACTGGCATGAATACGTACGGTGTGATAGTGAACATTGCGTTTACTATTTTGAATAGGCTCAATATGTCGCTAGTGAAGGGGGTGGATAGAAGAATATCCATGTCAGCTTACGTAGCAAGCCTGTTTTAGCGCCAGATGATCCAGGATGTCTGGCGCGTGCTTCTTTTTTCATTAACTAACTATAGCGCCATATGACCTATGATGTTTGGTGGTTACTTCATTCACATTAACTTATTCACTTTATTGGCATTAACACACAAGCATGGTACCACGCCTCGTGGGGTCATTGTGTATGGCGTGAGTCATGTCATGAGTCACGCCACATCCTTCACAACGGCGGGATGGGAAGCGTGGAGGCTGCCAGTTGTTATATTTCAACTTTATTATGTACATTTATAACATTGGCTTGGATGGGATAGTTTAATATACAGCAAACATGGTTGCTTACGTCCAATACACGTGTTACTACAGTATGTAGTGACGTAACTATAGTGACAAGTTTTCATTGTTTCTGAAATATAGGGTTAAACATGACGGTGTAGCGGCGGCGCGTCACTATCGATCGATCAATTGATCATTCTTATCCAAATAACCATCGAATCTCACACTCTAGTTTTACTCAAGGTTGGACAATACATGAGTAAATATATATAATCCTGTTATTTTATTATTTTTTTTTATTGTAGAGTTTGTTGTAGGTATTTGATAACCTTATGGCTACAACACATTTACTGAAACCCGATCTTCCCTTCAGGCCTTGGGTCGGCGTGGGCTGCAGGTGACCTTGGCTGCTGGGCTGAGGTGATCATAGAGAACAGTGTAGACAGTCGGCACCTTCAACGGCGGCGACGACGTACTAACGCGGATGATTGACGGCTTCAGCGGTGGTTAAGCTGGGTATGTATTGTATTGATGGGTTGACAGTGTTTAGCTATAGTTCATGGCTTGACATATTTGTTTTATTGAGAGGAGAGTTAACAGGAGGCTGGTGAGCAAGGCCAAGACTCGTCACTCGTCTTGTATCAAAACCTCAAACATACTTGGATGAAATAAGCAAAGATTGGTAATATGAGGTGACAGGTGTCTGCTCACCCAACTCTTTTCGCTCCCTTAACCACAGTTCAGTCCTCCCTCCCTTCCACTCTCCCACCACTCCATTCTGCCTCCTGAAACCTGAAACACACACACACACACACACACCAGTCCCTTATTTGTGTTCTTGTGCTGAGATGTTTGAAGCAGAGATAGGAGTGAGTTATATATGGCTGTATTCTCCTCATGATTGTTTATTATAAAGTATATATACGTTTTCAACTTCCTTTAGAGGATACTTGTATTTGTATGAAGTTTAGTTTAATGACGATTTCACATGATCTTATTTGCTTTCACTTACCGGTAGTTTATATGATTACAAACAGTTACTTTTTAATTTTTACTGTTGAGTAACATAAACCACTGAGTTGCTGTGACTGTCCATAAGCAGGATTTCAAACACATCATATAGACTCCGTTAATGTAACTAAAACATGGAATAAGCTAAGCAGATTTCTCTCCACAGGTGTTTGAAGATATGGTGGGTGGCTTCTAAGAGGAACTCAACTGATACAAGTGCAAGAACTGCAGCATTAAGACTGGCCTGCGGATTAGTCTTCTTGGAAATACTGTTGGGGAGCATTATGGTGGCCAATGTAGTATTAAATATATTAGTCTGTTTATCCAACACGAAGCAAACAAACTGCATGAGCTTTTGAACCAGGAAACTGAATGATGTTCAGCTACTGCCAAGTGCTTACATCTGTGACGTCATTAGTACTAGGGTTAACTTGCCCTCACAATTATGACATTATAATGTTTGAAAATATTTAAAAATCCATTAATAATAACCACAAAATTCAAGCCTGTCCTTGAAAACAAGAGATTCAGACTGTACATATGAAAAAATGTACTTGTGATGTTATGAATCAAAGTATATTTATTATTGATCAGAATATTAAGATGCCAAAATGATGACAGCAATGTTAAACGTTGGAATAACACTCGAACACAGTTGTGAACACGTGGCAGTAGCCGAGCAGCACTTGGTTTCACAATTCATATAGGCGTATGGAATGTGTTTGGTTCAGGTGTGGATGAACACACAATATAGCAGTGATTGTAGTGGTGGTAGTAGTAGTTGTTTAACTTCCCTCTTATAATTTAATTCTTCTGTCCCATTTTTGCTTATCCATTCTTTATGGTATTACAAACTAAAGCTTTGATCATACATTTATTTCTTAAACTAACAACATTGGATGGCTTGAGTAGGCTGGTATGTAATTAGTGCATCTTCCCTGTAGAGTGTAGTATTCACAGCTGTACTTGATCGGTCTGAAGCGTCGAGGAGTTGTATGGCAAGGCAGCTGATTGGGTTGAAAGGAAGGCTGTTCCTATGGTGTAAAGACCTTGTTTCCTTCAACTAAACATGAAAGAAACTAAAGACCCTTATGCCAGTTACGTTGCAATAACCCTCGCTAAGCTTGAGATGAAGAGAGGATAGTGTAGTGCAGGGTTTGAATGCATGGTTTCATACCTGGGGAGAAAAGGGATGATGTTAGGGTGCTGCATGGATTTTCAGATCCACAGGATGTCCCCCACAGGATGTTAATGAAACACAGTCAAAGCTCACCACAGGCTCACAGCACGTGAGAGTGAGAGTGAAGTGAAAGAGGGAGTTTGTAACAATTTCTCTCGCAGAATTAACAAACTATATACTAAACGTTTGTACTTCACTGGCTCCTGTTTACCTTGAATTATATGTTATCACTTTTATTGAAATAAAACTCTCTCTCTTCTCTCTCTCTCTCAAAAAAAAATCACAAAACCTAATGAATTTCCAATGAAAACTCTCTCTCTACACACACTGGTCAAGCTGTATTTCTATCTGCCTGTATTTGACGGTTGATACAAAGAACTCTATTCCCCCAGCATGGCTTCGGATATATATTCCTGTCCTTACATTTCCTCACATGTTCAAATCCTCCCCTATCATGCACTGTAACACTTTGTTCTTCAGTTTTACTTGCATCTACTTCATCTATCATACTCATTTGCATTTTCTTTTTTAAGTTCTTACTTTCTGCCCTTGCTGTATTCTACCATAACACCAAAATATTGTATCTCTCCATTCTGTGTCTTCTATGAATCACAGAATGCATGCTGTTATTTTAAAGTGCATAATACATACTTTGAAAATAAACTATTGCATGTACAAGTTTCTTTTAAATCCATATCCTTTATCTATCCACATACCCAGCCTATCTCCCCCTTAGAAGGAGGGTCGCCAAGACATGGTGGGATCAGGGATTATTTCCCTTACCCTCTGTTGTCTCATACTAGGGAGCGTCATATGAACTCTAATGACTGACGCTGACTTTACTCATAAGAACGTAAGAAATAAGGGGACTGCAAGAGGTCAGTTGATGACCTACACGAGGCAGTTCCTTGTCCCCCGCCCTTGGAATAATCCAATATATAGCCATTCCACCTGTTATCCCTATCCATACTCTCATCCAACCGTCTTTTAAAGCTATCTATTGACTCAGCACTTACTACGTGTCTACCCAGCCTATTCCAATCATTCACCACTCTGTTAGGGAACCAATATCTACCTAGCTCTGTCCTGAATCTAAGTTTTTCTAGCTTGTACCCATTTCCACGTGTCCTATTCGGACTACTAATTTCGAAAACCTGATCAATGATTCCCTTATTAATTTCTTTTACCCATTGGGAAACCTCAATCATATCCCCTCTTGCTTATTCACATTAACTCACCCCGTCAGAGCAGAAAGAAACAATACAGAGGGGCTTCCCCGACCCCCTGCTTCCTTCCTGATAAGTTGGTGTGTATGACGTGCAGGAGTATGCAGGCAGTATTCTGTAAACCTGTCCGCTAAGGTGTGACCAGACCGTGTCACCCGAACACGAGGAAATCTGTAGAAAATAATATTTGTAAGTGAATTTCATGTAATAGGTAGCAAATTAAATGTTGATGAATGGTAAGTAGAACATGTGTTGAAAGTTTTTAAGATTCAGAGAGGAAGAAAAATAATTACTTTATTGGGATTCTAATGCAAGTGAAAAAAAAAATGGAAAATGGGTCTGAGGGAAGCAGGGTGTTACATTTCTATGACTTACATTCGGCTCACCAGAGCCAGTCGTTGAAATTCAAAATTAACAGTTGCATTGTGGAATGCACCTCAACAAATTCCTCCCTCGACTTGTCCACCTTCTCTTGCACCTGTTTCCTTCACACCAACACCACCTTCTACATCTATATCTTCCTCTATTATTACCAATTTACCCTGCCTCTTCCTCTTCCTCCTCCTCTAACTCCTTTTCCTCTAACCTATACACCCAAATCCCTCTCACATTCTGACCTATTCAGCATTAAATTTTTTACCTGTATATCTGAAAACTTATTCATCAAGTTAGAGCAAATAAAGTATTACAATATTTGCCTACAATAAAAAAAAAAGAAAACTAAAACATCTTTTTAAAATAAGATATTGTTGAGTATTACCTTTGATCTCACGTCCAGGACTGGAGGAGAAGCAAGACAAATAATGCTGCCGTGGACACCGTTCACAGGGCTTCCCTTACACTGTTACTGAAGAACAACAACAAACAGCTCCAGACAGTGACATAAATTTGAAGTCCTCTCTGAAAGATTAAAATAAAAATGTATATAAAAAAAATATACACCATACATATGATATATAAATATACATTGGTGATAACAAAATATACCAATCACGGGTAATCATCATTAGAAGATGGTATGATTAATTACAGAGATGAAAATTGTGTCAAGTTGTGAAATTTTATTTGAAACATTTGTAAACTTGTTCTATAGATGACAAGTGGTACCATAAACAAAAATGGTTTCCAATAACCTTATGAGGCACATTGACCTAAATGTGTGTGTATTCTTTGTGAAAAATAACTATCCTCAGTGTATATACATGGCAAATTTCAATAGACTACTAGTTATTGGCGCTTAGCATAACGATTGTTTGCTTGTTATCTGCTCATGTTGTCTCTTTAATTATCATGCTTAGTTAACCCTGATTAGTTTTTTGTTAATCCTTGACTGGTTTCTGTCCTAGTTTTTGTGTGATTCTGTCATTTGTTCCTTGCGGCTTGACTTCCCGCACCTATTGCCTAACCTTGTCAATCGTTTAGTCACATGTTTTACGTTGAGGTTTGAGTCCATCACTACAACATCACAACTCACCTTACTGACGCGTACTACCCAATACTTCTGACTTCCTTTCTTCGTCCTTCTCACACTTGCCTACCAACTGCACCTCTGAGCTGGGTGAATGAGTGGTCATCCTGGTGCTGAGGTGTGTGTGTTGCCGGTCACCAGGCTGAGGGCAGACTGGCAGTGGAGATTCATTCCATTCTCTGTCTCGATACTGATACTGATTCGTTTCCTCGAAGTGAACGAGCGTGAAGCAGTTTGGCTGTAAACGAGTAAAAATCAATAACTCTTATATTGTACTTACACTTACATTGCAATCCTTTATAAAAATACATACATGGGAATCTGTGTTTGTGTGTGATTGCCATCTTCATCACTTTCAGGCCTATTGATGTCTGGGAACTAGACAATCCACACGCGAACATACACACAAAGTCATTTGGTGTTTATGAAAGAGTATATGAAGCTGATATAAGTCACAAATCATTATTGAATATAATTAATTATGAAATATAACTGTCGTTTACTTATTCGTGCGTCTAATAATAATAATAATAATAATAATAATAATAATAATGATAATAATTATAATTATAATTATAATAATAATAATAATGATAATAATACGCCTATAGAACCATCAGACAGATCTTGCTTTGCCCTGCACCTACACATTTTGCTTTGGACGGTCACCTCTAAGATGATAAACTATAGTTAGTCACTCCCGGAAACTCTAAGTCTTCTTTTTAGGCATCAGTAACAATTTTCTACACTCTGAACCAACGATGACTGCTTTAGGACTATGACACAGCCACTTGTCCACTTAGACACTTAACCTCTTTACCTACGTCCTCTCCAAACATTTTAGGCTACGTGACAAAAGGAAGGTAAGATGGTTTCAAGTGGTCCTCTCATGTAGTTGAAAGGACCAAGTATGCTACCAAAAAGGCTCTTCTATGGCCTATCGTTACATCCTCACGATCATCTGAAAAGTTGCTTGTGGGATACCGAAGGAAGTTGACTAAAAGGGATTTCTCAACAAACCCAAAGCTAACTAGTACAGTCTTTTCGGTTAAATGTAAGGTAAAAGTAAAACAGAAATTGATGTCCCTCAGAAACATTCGTACTACATAACAATAACAGAAAAACTACTGCATACATGATAAAAGAAATAGAGGTGACTAAATGATGCTTTTCTATAGGAAGTGATTATTGAAAATGTAATTAATTTGTCATAATAAGAAAAAATATTTAATCTGGAATATTAATGATTTATTTATCTTTTTTTTTTCTCTGTGTGTGTCTCTCTGTGTCTCTCTGTGTCTCTCTGTGTGTGTGTGTCTCTCTCTCTCTCTCTCTCTCTCTCTCTCTCTCTCTCTCTCTCTCTCTCTCTCTCTCTCTCTCTCTCTCTCTCTCTCTCTCTCTCTCTCTCTCTCTCTCTCTCTCTCTCTCTCTCTCTCTCTCTCTCTCTCCTCAAAAGATAAGATAAGGTAAAGAAAAAATGTTCAGCATTCGAGTTCAATTGAGCTCAAAAACACTCCAAATAACATAACAGTTTACTTAACCCAAACTTTTCAAAACAGATGCTTAGTACCGTTGCCTCCTTTCTTCGTATCACTCCCAAGACTCCACTTCGTCCTTATATACAAAATTGAACAAACTATTTATTGTGGTAAATCAACATGAATCTTGCAAACAAAGTAGAAAAGTAGATTAGGAAAAAAAATCAATAACCAATTCTTGACGAACTGCATCACGCCAAAAAAGAGAACTATAGATATTTTTTTTCTTTTTATTATTATTATTTTTTTCCCTACCTTCGCTAAGTACAAGGCTGCCTGACCCACCTTGGTAACACCGGAAGTGCAGGCATTTTCCTACTACTTTAGCCTGTTGCTATTTTTTAACGTCCTTCCCTCTCTCTCCCTCCTTTCTCCCTCTCCCCTTGTGACTAGCCAGAGCAGAGTGTGTTAAGCTGAAGGCTGAAACACTTACTAAACACGACAATCTAAAACTAGCCAATTCACTTTTAAGAATATTAGGATTCAGATAAGCTGGTTGACCATCCTTGAATTTCACTGATTTATGGTCCTTTCATCAGTTTTTCCTAGTTTACACCATGAACAGGAATAATATAATGAAAATAAAATTGTTCTTTCTTTCCTCGTCCTAGAATGAGATTTATGGAGCAGCGTGTGGCACCAGACTTTCTATAACACCTTGTCATTCTTCTATCTTGTTTCCTAACGTAATGGAAGGTCAGCATCCGTCTTTTTTTTTTCCTATAAACTTTTTCTGGGAGAGTTTGGGAACAGTTTGTCGCTACTTATGACCTGTTTCTAATCTGTCTGTCTGTCTATTTGTCTGTCTGTATCTCTCTCTCTCTCTCTCTCTCTCTCTCTCTCTCTCTCTCTCTCTCTCTCTCTCTCTCTCTCTCTCTCTCTCTCTCTCTCTCTCTCTCTCTCTCTCTCTCTCTCTCTCTCTCTCTCTCTCATCCATTTTCCTTTAACATGGCTTGGTAAGGGAGGGTATTTGCATGACAAGTTTATCACAAAGGAGATCGAGGGGTCAGGTTACACTCCAGTTGTTCCTCTGCTGATGAAAGACACACCACCTCCACCACCACGCCAAGGTCCCTCAAGCAACACTCCTTCAACATTAGGGATTAAAAGCTTCTACCATCACATCTTTACACCCTCATTGGACTTCTCACAGCCTCACTACGTCCTGTGCATCCTAACTACATGTACTCTTTTATTGGTTATATTCCCAGTTTTTAGATGTATTGAAAAGTTCTTAATGAATCATAATGATGGATGATTATTTTGTGATATTTATCAAGCAAAATGAGAAACATATTAGTGTACTTACTAAGATTTTCTTTCATCTTTGGTTTCTCTGTTTGGTGGATGCAACATTCTGGAAATAAATGAGAGGGTAACATAAAAGGTGATGAATGGTTTCAGTTCAGTTAAATGATAGCATTTTTATTCATAATCCCCGGTAATAGCACCAGGGACTAAAGCAGACTGAAAATATTGGTTTTAATATAGTAATTTCCTTTCATTATTAAACAGCATTGATGCCATTTTATATGGATATTATTTGTTATATTTTATTGTAAGTTATGTTGAACGCAGGAGCCATACATACATACACGAAAGGGAATTGGATGGAATTAATAAAAATAGATAAGCCAATTTCGCAATTCATTCCACAGAGGTGAGCAGACAGAGAACTTCTACGTTCTCTTCATCTGTATAAACCAATAACTGCGTCGATAGTTTTTGCAGCCACTCGCTAGGTCCTGAATGGTTTGCTTTGTGACGTGAGCAGCCTCAAAAATAACTCTCCAAATTATATCTCAGTGAATGTTGAGCAGCGTGCAAATGACTTCCTTGCCACTGCGAAGGCTTAAAGTGATGTATGGTAAGGAAAGGTAAGGTAAAGTAAAGTAAAGTAAAGTAAGGTAAGGTAAGGTAAAGTAAGGTAAGGTAAAGTAAGGTAAGGTAAAGTAAGGTAAGGTAAAGTAAGGTAAGGTAAAGTAAGGTAAAGTAAAGTAAGATAAGATAAGGTAAGGTAAGGTAAGGTGTGGCATCTTTGTTGCTGCTGCTGCTGCTGCTGCTGTTACGCGATAAATGTCACAATGAGTCGAACTTTTGGTTGTTCCATTGTCCTTGACTTTCAGCCAGTTGTATTAAATTATTTATAAATATTTCACATGCGGTAATCTGGGCATGCGCGGCTAATTTTAGTTTAAACACGTGACTTCTAATTTTTGCTTCAACACGTGATATCGACCAGTCCCGGGAAATTTCTTTTTGCACACATACGACTTAGCGAAACACGCGAGGCAGTGACCACGAACACGAACACAAATACGAAGGAGACGATACATTGGGAGTTCCAACAGTTTGTATTCATGCCAAAACATAATGTCATTTACGAACTTGAAACTATTGCTTGATATTCATTCTGTTAACCATCTTTCCACACTCATAAGTCTAGTTTAGTGAAGACTATGTTGTTAATGTACAAAAATACGTACATTAACCCTCTTCACAAAAGCCAATTATTCTAGTTTTATTTCCGAATGTTAATTAGACCGTAGGACCAATAATTATAAATGAATTGTGTACATGGTAGCCGCATGAATTTAATTGTTTTATAAACTCAATAAAAAACAAAACAAATTATTGTATAGCTAAAATACATTTATTTTACTCGATATTTACCTTACCTTTAAAATTTTCATTGAATTTTTTGATAGAAATGAAATATGATGGAATGATGATATATTAAGGGAAAATCAAGTTTCTCATTTTGTGTTTTGTATTATTTCACTCTGATTTCAGCAATATTATAACACAACATAACAAAACCTTAAACGCAGAGAGCAGGCAACATGGTGGATGGTATTCATATGCTAAAACAAAAATATCAAAACGCCATTCCTAAAGGTTGCGCGGGACGGCTGAATGATTCTAAATTCTACGGAACCACACAGCCACAGTTCACTACCTGCGAGATTTTACGAACAGGTACCACGACATAGACGCTTCCACCATGAATAAACAAAGCAAATGTCAAGGTCAGAAGAGACGCCACGTAGCCAAACCTACGTATAACTTAACATTTATGAAGAACGTCACCTTTGAGTTAATTAAAGGCGGTAATACAAGATAAAAAGCCCAGCAGTTATTATTTTTTCCTCTTTCGCTGGTGTGATGCAATGGCCATCTTAACTATTATGCATGAATACTATACTTGGTCATTGTTAGTGTTTAGTTATACGTCTGGCAGGGCGGAGGTGATGAGTGTCGTCGGCAGCGAGGCCCCATGAATGACTGTGTACCTGGTGGGCGGGGTGGGGCGGGGCAGAGCAGGGTGGGTACAGGTGTCTCCCATGGGTTCGGTGAGCGCGTGGGCGTCGCTCAATACTAGTTTCATCACTCATTCAAGAGGACGTGGCTACTGATTTCCTTGTACTGTTTTTCTTTTGATAACCTAAGTTAATTAATCTGGATTTATTCTGTGTTGTGTGTGTAGCCGAGTGTTCCTTCCTCATTATGATCATCTAACATTGTATTGGCATTGGTGAAAGAACTATATTTATCTATGTATTAATTTCTACAATGAAGGTGCAAAATTAAATGAATTCCTTATTCTTGGCAGGTAATTAGGGTTTTGCAATGTCGCAACCGATCTTGGGATCATCTTTTGGTTCCTAATTTCTATGGAGGGAGGCCGGGTGGTGGTGGTGGTGGTGGTTAAAAGGCCGCCGTCCATCACTCTTGTTTTGGTGTAATTCGAACCGAAATGAAGTGAGACCTTTCTTGTCCTCAGCTCCGTCAGACAGGCCCCTCCCCCCAGAAATCTTGCATCCAATCACAGTGGAGCTCCGCCCAGTCCGACTCGCTCACTGGTCCCTGACTCTAAGATCAATATGGCGCCGACCCGTCATCCACGTCCTTCGTTTCCCTTCCGAAAGTCGGCTGCAGAAATTTCATCTCTAGGCGCACAGTATCGATCATTCCGATTTTTATCTTTCTCTCTCGTGAAAAGGTTCCCTGGTCCTGTTCTGTAAAGCATTTTTTGCCTTCGAGACGGATGAAGAGCAAACAGTATGTGTAGTAGAAAAATTTAAATGAACATCATATCGCTGCAGGAAGCCTCCTGGTGATGGTCCATGGAAGCACATTCATGATATTTCCCACGCTGACCCCGGGCCAGGAAACACCTGTGTGGCAAGTCGATCGGTGAATTTCTATCTCTACTCACGATCTCGTGACATAGATGTATTTACAGCGAACGTCAGTAGCGACCTGCAAAGTGTGGTAGGTGTGGCGTGGGGGTGGCGGTAACGATCTCGATCAACCAACGGAGTGAGCCGCCCTGACAGTGTGCGTTGGCGGTACACCTGTTCTCGTAGTAGGGCGCGGGGCCGCTAGGTGGCAGCGTTATCGCGTCTGGCTGTCGATTGGCGGGCAAGGCAGGCGCGAGGCGAGCGGGGATCAGGCCTTCGCGGGGAACCTACGCACCGGCACTCTTGGAACCAGGTCAGCGGGTGTCCCAAAGAGTAGACCACGAGTCTTGTGAGGGAGAAACTAGCTGCATTCAGCTGACGGAGTGAGGCTCTAAAGGATAGTTGTTCCTCGTGCAGCCCTGCACAGGCGTGTCTGACTCTGGAGCGATAGAGACCTTTTCCATGAGAGGTTCGTACGGCTGACACCGCCATTGATTCCGACCTGCAGCACCTGAAGGCAGTCCCCGTCATGGTCGCCACAACCTTACAGTTGAGTGAGCTGTGATCACTCGAGCCTCTGCGACGTGTTCTCCTCCTGAATGTTAACTCTTTGTGTTCGTGTTCTGGTGCGCCGAGGTAAATGTGCGGCCTAGGATTCAAACTGAAGAACACCCCCTCCAAGAAGACCTCACTGCGCTGGGGTGACTGCTGTGGGTGCCTTGCCGCTGCCAGCTCCACCTTCCGGCCCGATCAGTGGACGTGACTGGCTCCCCCTGACCTGACCCCGACCCCGGCCACCACGCGCTCTTTCTAGGGTGACCTCGGTGCTTCTTTGGCCTCCCTCGCCACTCTGCTTTGTCTTAGATAACTTCTCCTCGTGTAACTTCACTGCGCGGTCACCCCCACACTCCCTCACTCTCCCCTCCGGCGGGCAAGTCTTCCAGTAAGAGTTGCTTTCTTCAAGGAAACTTAAGAAGTGACGAGTCGCGACCAGACATTGCAATGATAGACATGAAATTTGTTATTTTTGTTATGAAAAAAACTTTAACTTTTTTGAAGCATTGAAGTTTTATAAGAGCTTTGGAGAGATTTATATTTTGAAAAGATGAATCAATTTTCTCTTAGCGTAAGCCAAGGGAAGGCGTGAACCAACAGTCACAAGGTAAGTGAACAAATCTTATCGTTTTTTTTTATTTGTGAAAAGGATTGGCAGGTGTCGGGAGGAATTAAGGAAGAGTAATTAATAAGGATTCCAAATTTGTGTGTTGGAAGGGGAGGGCGGCGTGGAGATGTCAGGCGAGCGTGGGTTGGGGGGAGGTGTGCCGGGCGGTAGGATAGTGGTGGGAGGGTGGGGAGTGAGGGTGGGGGAACCAGGTAAAGGGGACTAAAAGTGGGCGTGCCGGTTGACAATACGAGTACGAGTACGTGGTTATAGTAGAGGTGTGGGTGGCGGGAGTACTTGTGTGAGTAGACGGAGGAGGGAAGGGACGAGATGGAGTGGCGGGAGGAAGATTGACAAGAAGAGGAAGGGAAGGAGAGAGGGAGGGAAGGCAGGAGTCTGAGGCGGTGAAGCTTTGAGGAACGTTGCTTAAGCGATCGTTCAGGGGAAAGGGACAGTGGGAAGCCAGGCCATGTGAACTCTGCAACGTTTGTGTGAGTTTAGGTCGCGCTACGGAGGACAAGACGCGCGCATGTCTATCCCTGCGCCAACCATACACACTACAACCAGTACATAGGAAGGATAAATAAGGTGCAATACTTTCCTATTACTACGTCTTTTGTAATGGGAAAATGTACCTAATGATGAGGGGAAACAAGCTATATTAGGAACGTCAGAGGTGGAGGAGCAGGAAAGAGCAGGGAAGGGTAGGAGACTAAGTACAAACAGTAGTCTGCTTTACCCACCGCCCGTCTGGGGGTCACCTTGAACACCTAAACCCGCCCACCGCC
>JAXIVD010002489.1:45000-50000 GCA_036785275.1 Cancer borealis
TTTTCCTAGCATCTCACTATTATTTCCCCTTTCAATTTGTTTATCTCAATTACACTCATTTCCATCCTAATAACAAAAGACACACGAACGAACAATAAAAAAACAGAGGCAAAACAAAAAGAAAGATAAAATAAAATAAATAAATAAAATATAAAACAAATAAAAATATAAAAATAAAACAAAAAAATACTTATAATGAACAATTCCACAACATTACTTTATCGCTGTCAAGAGAAGAGTGACGACACCGAATCAAGGTAAGGATTGAAGGGCAAGACAGAGTAACCCCACAGGAGGTTATTTAGATCGAAAATCCTATGTCCGAGTAAGGATAATACCGCCTTAAGTGCTCCAGTCCTTCCCAGACCCCTTGGTGCCCTGCTGGGATGAAAATAAACTAGTAGAGAGGATACCGAGGATCAAGAAGAATTTGCATCAGTAATTTTATTGGATGGGAGGAAGGCTGGGTGATGGCAGGAACAGAGGGAGGAGCAGAGGGAGGAGCGGAGATGGGAGGAAGAGAAGAAAGGTGAGCTGGAGGAAAGGAGAAAGAGGAAAAAGAGGAAAAGGAGGAAGTGCTGTAGTGACTCGTGATAATAAAAGAAAAGAGGAGGAGAATGAGGAGGAGCAGGAGGAAGAGGAGAATAAAACTCAGGGAAAAGTAAGAAAGATAAAAGAAAAGAAAGAAAATGAGAGAGAGAGAGAGTTATGGTGATTAAGCAAGAGATATACAAGACAGAAAGAGATTACGAAACAAGAAAGGAAATAAAGAAGGAAGGGAAAAGGAGGATTGGACAAAGAACTTAATTAAAGATAGTAGAAAGTAGATGAACATAGTCACACACACACACACACACACACACACACACACACACACACACACACACACGCACGCACGCACGCACGCGCACGCACACGCACACGCACACGCACACGCACACGCGCACACACACACACACACGAATTGAAAGTGAATACAAACATAGTTAGCAGAAATCAACAAGAGAGGCAGACAGAGACTAACATGGCAATAATAATGATAATAATAATAATAACAATAATAGTAGTAATAGTGATCGGGAGTGGCAATTATTCAATGTTATTACAGTTTCATAGCTTAACGAGCTCATTAACTACCCATTCAAACCCACAGACAACGAGAACAATGCCAAACAAGGACGTGGAAACAGCTAGGAATGGGTGACGTTTGTGTTGTCGAAATGCTCGTAGTAATATTGTTATAAGATCAATTGTTTGTATTAATAATAAAGATACACAGACATATAGGTAAAATTTGTACTGCAAACTCATGCTTTTAGTTGGGAACGGAAATACATTTTTATTACATCACATGAATAAAATGTTTAAGTTTCCCATCTCGACTTGAAATTCGTGTCAGTTAATGCAAATTTTGGCTTTACTGTCTCAATCTCTCTTCTTGTTCCTCTTTCTAGTATTATTTTTACGTCCACCAACTTCTTATCTTTATCACCTGCCTCTTTCACCTTCGTTCTTTCCTCTATAGTCTCTCCTCGCTTGCCTTAACTCTTCGCTCTCCCCCCGTCATCGCCCTGCTTGTCTCCCTGCCTTGTACACCATTATGGGCTCCGGGGAATCGTAACTCCCCTTGAGGGCTTCCAACGCTCTATGAATTATTAAAGCAAGTGAGGGAAGGGAGTGACGAAAGCTCAAGGGAGAGACGGATAGAACAGAGGGATGGAGGAAGGGAGGGAGGAAGGGAGAGGCTGCATGAAAACGTTGTGAGACGAGAAAAAAACCATACGGACTATAATACCAAACAATTAAACCCAAAAATAGCTGAAGAGGAGGCTGGGAAAAAATAGCAATACAATTAGCAACTCCAATCATACAATTTGTCCCTAAAATGAATGTTGGATGCTAAATATTGAACACAAAGACCACACAATTTCAGGAAACGTCGTCATCATAGTAATTTTGGGGTAAACTAACATAGCATTGGAATAGTGAAGGGAGTGAATCATTACCTCAAGCGTTGGGGTGACAGACTTCAATGTGTGTTTGCGCGTTAAGTGGACTCTACCCGAAGTGTGGGGTGTGGATATGGGTCAATATGAAGTGTAGGAACAATGTCGGTCAAGAAGGTGGAGAGGGAGGCGTGGGATGAATATTCTCGTCTCTCCTCACTAGTGGATAAGAGGATCGAAACTTTTACACGTGACATTCACTTCATAACACACACACACTTACATACACACACACCAAAAAAATAGAGTTCGGATATTACGATATTTTTTTCTATAATTTAGTAGATTCTGCAATAACGTAAATACAACTTAGCAAAGACACACACAAGATAATGTAGGATTAAGTATAAGAATGTTTAAGTCATCTACAAGTCATAACAATCATATCTTCACCTACGTAGTGTAACGAAACCTAATTACCAGTACCCAACATTCCCTAAACCTACTGAAGCCGTGATATCAATTAATTCACTGATTCACTAAAATACGATTGAGATAAGACAAAGATGTAGCGTCACTCAGAGATGCTGGGATGCTGTGAGGATAACATGAGGCGATTTAAGGGATAGTTATGTGACCCTTAATGCTCATCTCGTGATTGGCTATTCTGAGATCATATAGGGGCGTTGTGGGTCTCGCTATGCACCCATTAGCTTCGGGTTAAGGGGAGGCGGGATGGCAGGCTCGGCTTAAGGGTATGGCTCGTGTAATAAGTTATGACGCTTGACTCGTAAGGGAAAATTGCCTGAGAAGCTTGGCGTGATGGGTTACATCGAAGCAAAACCTAAAGGCGGAGGAGATACAGGAGGAGATGTACGATAACCGAAACTACGTACGTTAACCGAAACTATATACGTTAACCGAAACTATATACGTTAACCAAAATTAAACGGAATTTCACACAATAACCGGAAAAGCTACAAGATAACAATACCTTCCTTCACCACCACAACGAATTGAATAAAAATAACACATTAATGATGAGACATGACATGAAGTAAGTAAGAATCTCACAGCCAATCTCATTATCCTTGACGTGACGCGGGAACACTAAAACCTTCCATGTGTGTGATGTTTTATGAAATCTAATTCCCAAAAGTGCTTCTTGATCCTCAGTATTTCTACTCACGGATCAAGAGCTGGACGTGGCAGGCAGGTGGAGGGACTGTCCTAATATAGTGTAACAGCTCTCTAACTACCCATTCAGCATCACCTGTACATCTTAATGATACCTAACTAGCTTGTAAGGGGAAACTATTGTAGATATTCGTATTATTATCATTATTATTATTATTACTATTAGTATTGTATTTATAGTATTAGTATTAGTAGTAATAGCAGTAGTAGTAGTAGTACTAGTAACAGTAGCAGTAGTAGTAGTAGTAGTAGTAGTAGTAGTAGTAGTAGTAGTAGTAGTAGTAGTAGTAGTAGTGAAGGTAATGGCACACTAGTAGGGAGGTAGTAGCAATGACGTCAAGACACACACACACACACACACACACACACACAGACACACACACACACACACACACACACACACACACACACACACACACACACATAATCAAGAGTGACCTCATCCCAAGCCCCGCCCTCTAAAGGGGATGCACCGATACACACCTACACCTGTGACGTCACATATTACTCTCTCTCTCTCTCTCTCTCTCTCTCTCTCTCTCTCTCTCTCTCTCTCTCTCTCTCTCTCTCTCTCTCTCTCTCTCTCTCTCTCTCTCTCTCTCTCTCTCTCTTTCTGATCCGTTTCTTCATTTCTTCCTCCTCTTGGCTGTTTTGTATTCTGTGTTGCTTCCTCCTTCCTTCTTTCCTTCCTTTCTTCATCTGCACTTCCTCCCCTCCCTCCTTCCCTCCCTCCTTCCTTCCTCCCCTCCTTCCCTCCTTCCTTCCCTCCATCAGTGGTCTCCTGGGAACTAGCCATCTGTGTATATTAGGGGTCTCTCTCTCTCTCTCTCTCTCTCTCTCTCTCTCTCTCTCTCTCTCTCTCTCTCTCTCTCTCTCTCTCTCTCTCTCTCTTTCTCTCTCTCTCTCTCTCTCTCTCTCTCTCTCTCTCTCTCTCTCTCTCTCTCTCTCTCTCTCTCTCTCTCTCTCTCTCTCTCTCTCTCTCTCTTTCAACAGCTCTATCACTATTCATGTTAAGTCTTTCTCTTTGTAATTACTTGATGATTTACTGAAGAAATAACAATAGACTGACTGCTTCGTGTAGATCGAAGTTAAAATGCTAATAAATCACCTTATTATACCTTCAATTTGATGATAAAGACATAAAAGTATTACAATTCCAATAAAATCAATGCATAACTAGATAGATGGTCTTGTTTATGCATTTTTAAGTAAAGGTAAAATTATGTAAAACAATAAATGAATGAATAAGCCACGTTGAGGCTAATGATGAAGATGTAAAATATATAATAAAATGTATAGTAACTTCAATAAATCAATGCATGAATAGATGGTTTTTGTTTATGAATCGACTTAATAATAAACTTAAAACTCGTCATCTTAAAAGCGAAATAAATCAATTGATAAGCCACGTTTCTTTAAGACTAACGATGCGGATGTAGAAAGTAGAAAAAGTAATAATAATAATAATAAAAAAACTTAATATATTGATGCATTACTAGATGATGATTTTATGCATTCATTAGTAAACTTTAAAAAATCCTCATCTTATAACGAAACGAATTAAACTTCTCGTGACACATTAAATAACCATTATAATTCCCTTCATAAAATTCTGCATAACTCATTGAAATAAATCCATTACCTCGGCGTCATCTGGCGGGCAGGTGAGGAAGGCAGGAAAGGAGAAAAGAAATAAAGAAAGAAAGGAAAGAGGAAAAAAAAAGAAGGGAAAGACAGCCTGAGGGATAGATGATGGAGTGGAAAATTTAATTAATCTTCAAGCTCTTTTTTCTCTTATTTCTATTATTCATCTTTTATTCATTGATCTAATTGACTCCATAACTTATTTTACGAGGA
>JAXIVD010002489.1:52500-59048 GCA_036785275.1 Cancer borealis
CACTTTGTTTGGGCGGCACCACACAAAGGCTTCAGTTTCAGGGCAAAGCGGAGACTATTACCGGGAATATTAGGGGGAAGATGTTGGCTTGTCCTGGAACTAATGCCTCGGAGGAAGGGATGATTGAGGTGGTAATATACTGTTGATAAGCACTGATAAACCTTTCCAATACACACACACACACACACACACACACACACACACACACACACACACACACACACACACACGATCCATATATCCACTTCAAACCTCCCCCCAAAAATAAGAAAAAAATACTGTAAGATCAACGACAGAATCAGGTCAGGGAGGCAAACTATACTAAATAATGGTAGCAGGGTGATGCCGGGGCTGTAAAAAGGGATGAAGAGGAAGTAATAGAGGGAGACATAAAGGGAAGGGAGGTTAGGCAGCCCGTCTTGCCTAGGTCATGAAAAATGGGAAGAAAATGTGCCGAGTCTTACCTTCTGTTAGGCTGTAAAAGACAACGATTCTCACTGATTCTTAGGCTTGCTGGTGGAGTCTCAAGGGACGAGTTATAGGTTTCCTGGAGGCAGTGGAGAGGGTGAGGGGATGGCGGTAAGGAGTCAGGAGGGAGAGGGAAATGCGATGGGAGGGAGGGGGGAAGGGAAGGAAGGAAGGAAGGGTCAAGGTGGGATAAAAGTTAAAGTGTTGAAAAAAACAAAACAGAAAAGGATGTTTTAAGGAGAGAAAAGATTAAATATAAAAAACATATGTGATAGATTTATAAAAGAACACAAATAAGGAAGTTAGTGGAATATATGTACAAAATAAAACAAAAACCAAATATCTTCATGAAAACATATCAAACGACATTATATTCCAGAAACAAAAGCAAGAACCAAAACTAAACTAACATACAATTCTCTTTCTCTCTTTTTTCTTGCAGGACTCTTACTCGGTGACTGACTAGGGACAACATAACCCCAGCAGCACCCAGCACCCAGCACAGCACCCTTCAAGGTCATCTAACAACACACACGCTTTCCTCACCTATAAATCCACCACCATGACGATCAACATAGGAGGAATCATCGCTATCGTTATCTTCTACCTCCTCATCCTCGCCGTTGGTATCTGGGCGGCGAAGAAGAAGCCTGATGGAGAGGATGATGCAGATGATGTGATGTTAGCGGGGAGAAGCATAGGAATATTCGTGGGGATATTCACTATGACAGGTAAGGAAGAGTTGAGACAGGTGACAAGGCGCCATCTAGGACACACTAACGTAAGGAGAAGATAGATGAATTAATAAATAAATGTTAGCATACTTATTATATACGCATGTTGGTTATTGAGACATAAAAATGAGCATTGACTAGGAAAAAGGAAAATCAATAAGTCCAAATATAGATATAAGAAAATAACACACACACACACACACACACACACACACACACAAAGCCTAACCAATCCTGTCTTACCCTCAGCCACGTGGGTAGGCGGCGGGTATATAAACGGCACAGCGGAGGCAGTCTACGATACAGGCTTAGTGTGGTGTCAAGCCCCGTTCGGCTACGCCCTCTCTCTCATCTTCGGTAAGTAAAACATATATAGATAGATAAAAATATAGATAAAGTGAGATAAACAGAGCTGCCATTCGCAAATATAAACGCATCTGTATCTATAAAACATAACGTATCGTCTTTCCCTCTACTAGGCGGCGTGCTCTTCGCTAACAAGATGCGATCGCAAGGCTACGTGACGATGTTGGACCCGCTGCAGGACAAGTTTGGGGAGAGGATGGGCGGACTTCTGTTCCTGCCGGCGTTGTGTGGGGAGGTGTTCTGGTCTGCTGCTATCCTTGGCGCCCTAGGTGAGTGTTCCAGAAGGAGGAGGAGGAGGAGGAGGAGGAATGGAATTATTGAATGAACAAACTAACTGAGAAAAGATTAAAAGACAAATATAATATAAATAAAACCGTCTGAGGAGAAACATGGGAATTTTTCAAGCGTGCACATACACAAACACACATGCACACGCACACGCACACACACACACACACACACACACACATACACACACACACACACACCAGAGCAAGAGACAGTCTTGGAAAAAAAATTACCTCTTATATCAAGGTAACTTTGTCAAAATTAATTATTTCCACACACCTTTGTTTTCAAGCGACGGTTCAAAGACAAAGTTGATTACAGGTAAAAAATAACTGAAGGTGCTGAGGGAGGATTTTAATGATATCCATTGTCAAGCAAAAAAAAGAAAAAAAAGAAAAGAAAAGAAAGAAACCAGACAATTATGATCAAATGACGGAGTTTCCAAATTAAATTCAACTCGCAGACAAAAGACAATAATTCAAAATATTTCAATAACACGAATTCAAACAAACACAAACGAAAAAAAACAAACAACCAATTTACATTTAACATTCAAGTTTAGGATATAGAAAAAAAAATAAACTGAAAAAAAAATCCACGTAGGACATCAAGACAATCCTCTCTCTGGTATATACTACATTTCATCAGGAGTCCTACGCACCTCTAGGACGATACTGGGTACTGGTGTTGCAAGGACAAGCAAGATATTCCTTCAGGAGGGAAAACCAATACCTGCAGCCTCGGAAGAGAAACAGGCGGAGGGAAAATACCTGAACAAAAAACCTACACGTATTGGACATGTTTTGAATGTGTTTTGCGAGTGTTATGTGTCCCTTGGTAGTGTGCAGGCAGGTTTAAGGGAAGTGGAGACGCAGGAAGAAGTGTATTTAGAAGAAGTGTATTTACGTTAATGGGAAAAAGAGTGTACAGAGTTTTCATTGGAAATTCATTAGGTTTTGTGAATTTTTTTAAGGATCTAGACTGTGGAGAAAGAGAAAGAGAAAGAGAAAGAGAATGAGAAAGAAAAAGAGAAAGATAGAGCAATAGAAAGAGAAAGAGAAAGAGAGAGAGAGAGAGAGGAGAGGGGGAAGAGGAAGAACACTTAATCTAACGAGGCCATTTACTTGAATAGAAAAACGACAACACCAAGGAGACTTTTATCGCTCGTACACACACACACACCCACACACACCCACACACCCACACCCACATCCACCCACACCCCCACACACACACATACATACACACACACACACACACACACACACACACACACACACACACACACACCCACACCCACACCCACACCCACACCCACACCCACACACACACACACACACACTAGACGAGAGAGGAGATAGAACTAGAGAAGAATGGCAAAGAGACAGACAAACCCTCCACAGCACTTAGAAACAGAACACCTTAACCTCACCAGTCCCAAGCAAGGAGTGAACAAGATACAGAGACGTAGATGTAAACACGAGGGCTGGACCGGCAAGAAGTGAAGGGGTGAATAAGGGATGAAGGGGTGAAGAAGGGGTGAAGAAGTGAAATGGTGAAGAAGTGAAGGGGTGAAGGGGTGAAGAAGTGAAGGGGTGAAGAAGTGAAGGGGTGAAGGGGTGAAGAAGGGATGAAGGGGTGATAAGGGTCAAGGGGTCAAAGGATCTTGTCCCACCTAGTGACGTCACAGGCTTAACGAGTGGGCGTTGTGGTCGAGCAGTCCAAGACACCAGTTGTTTATGAGGCACGCCCGTCCCCCTCCGTCTCCCTCTTCCTAACCTCTCCTTCTGTCTTGGGGTAAATTACAGGTTACCGCCTCCCCCTCACCCCACAATGTTGAACCTCCAGGGGTGTCACGCCGGGAGAAGCAAGGAATTTCCAGTTTTTTCTCCTTTTTTTCTTTACGCAGGTTTAAATTTAGAAAAAGATTGAAGATTCCAGACTTCCAGCAGATTTTAGTGGACTTTTTTTCTTTTTCTGTTTTTTTTTTGCATTCCTCGAGATCCAGAATTGGGGAAGGCAAGAGAAGAGAGGAGGGAGAGAGGAAGGAAGGAAGGAAGGAAGGAAGGAAGGAAGGAAGGAAGGAAGGAAAGAAGGAAAATAGGAAGGAAAGAAGGAAGGAAAGAGAGAGGATAAAGGGAGAAAAAAGTATGAGAAAAAGGAGAAGGAAGAGGAGGAGGATGGATAAAAAAAAATATAAAACGATAATCACATCGTCCTCTCGTTAAGTAGAAGTTTTATATTCCTTCCTAACTCACTACACACAAGGGAGACTCAAAACTATCCTTCAGACATGCTAAAAACGAAGCTAAAACACAGCCTAAAACACCACCGAGAGAGAGAGAAAAAACAAAAGAAAAAGAAAAAAACACCATCCACCTTCCCTCCAAACACACACACAAACAGCAGCTAAGGGAGGACTGAGAAGGCGAGGAGAGTGAGACTACCTTTGCCTTGATCTTGATTCCTCCAGGTGCGACGCTCTCTGTGGTCTTGGACATGGATCAAGAGTGGGCTGTCATCTTATCGGCTTGCATTGCTGTTGCCTACACGCTCTTCGGAGGCTTATACGCAGTGGCATATACGGATGTGGTGCAGCTTATATGCATATTCATAGGACTGGTAATAAGGAGGTGGCACGCGAGTTTATTGATTTATCTATTTATTTTTTTTAGTAGAAGCACTTTTGAAGGCAGACAAAGAGGCGGATTGATTGTTTGATTGTTTGGTTGTTCGTCCTTTGTAAGTGTTGCGATTTTTCTACGTAATTGTTGACATGTTTATTGATTTACTTCTCAGTGTCGTTAGTGTAGTTGTGTAGGTGTTGGTCTAGAGTATACAGTCACAGTCACCACCACCACCACCACCACCACCACCACCACCACCACCACCACCATCACCACCACCACAGTTAATTGCTATCGTGAGGAGCCGCATGGAAAGATAGCCTTAAGTCACCCTCCACCATCCCCCACCACACCCATCACCCGCAGCAACACCCCCACACACATGAATGTTATAGAATAGAGTCCCCTTCACCATCCTCCCCACCCCCTGTTCCTGCCTGCGGTGCGTTGGGTCACAGTAGTCAGATGTCACACTGTTACGAAGATCAGTCACCAAAAGGTATGTGGTCCCTTCTCCCTCGCCCCCATTTGGTGGTCTTAATTAATGTCCTTATGTACGAGTGAAAGATTTTATCATTATTTATTTTTAAGAGATGTAACCGAATATCGAGTTTCCATCACGAGGACTGGCACTGATGTTTGATATATATTCTTTTTTTTTTTTTTTCGTTTTATGTTTCATTATTACGGACTGATCAGAGGTATCTTGTTTATCTGGTATTAATTGCTATTACAACCCGTGTTTCATGTTTACTTGGGCGACGCACAACACACCTGCGTCCATCTCATTACCGTAAACATGCACACCAGCAAACAAGGAATACATCAATTTCTTACACTATTCATTCTCTTTTAAAACACAAACACAAACAAAAAAAAAAATTAAATGCCACGATGCTTAATAAACTTGATAATTCCTGACACTTTCCCTTCAGCTAAGCATGTGTTAGGTCAGACACTTGAACTTATAACCACTTAAGGGGCTAATTCCCCCAACCTAATTACCCTAAAAGACAGATTCCTCTAAGGGACGGAGAGGACCAGAGTATAATGACACAACGACAGACAGACAGACAGACAGTAAGTGCTCCTCTCCACATTTCCTCTCCATAAAGGGAATCCCATACCGTGTGTTTACTTAATTAAGGTGTGTGTGTGTGTATGTGTGTGTGTGTGTGTGTGTGTGTGTGTGTGTGTGTGTGTGTGTGTGTGTGTGTGTGTGTGTGTGTGTGTGTGTGTGTGTGTGTGTGTGTGTGTGTGTGTGTATGTGTGTCTTCCAGTTTACTAAGGTGAGGGCTCTCCAGTGTTTGAGAGACTATATTCTCGTAAATAAACTCCAAGATATCAAGGTAACTTTATACGAGTTTAAAGTAGGTTCCAGGCACTCAGAGTACAATCCAGGAGCCCTTAACCGGTTTCCAGGGACTATAAGAAAGCTTCAACCCTTTGTAGTGGCTTCCAAAAGAGGTTTAGGAGACTCAATACTACAATTCCAGCAATACAAGTGAAATTCCAGGCTTTGTTTATGAATATTATACGTAAATTTCAGCTTCCAGACGTGTTCCAGGTTATCTAAAAAGGTTCAAGATGGTTCGGAGGGGAATTAGTGAAGATAAGTGGGTTCCAAGAGGCTTACGTGGGATAGAGTGGATAGATAGTGGGTTTCAGTGGATTGCATAGAGGTTCAAGGAGGTTTAGGTGTGTGTGTGGAGCGTGTTTGTTAGTCGTAAGATGTTTGATTGTGAGTGTGGCAGAGACGGTGACCAGAGGAAGATGGTGTGGTGAGATATCGACTGACCTTTACCTGAACCACCAGCTACCTCTATTCTCTCTCTCTCTCTCTCTCTCTCTCTCTCTCTCTCTCTCTCTCTCTCTCTCTCTCTCTCTCTCTCTCTCTCTCTCTCTCTCTCTCGATAAAGCCACAAATTTAGTTATTATGTTATTTCAATTGTTTACTTTTCTTTTACTTTAATTTTTCTCCCGTATTCTCTTTCTTTCTATCATTCTTTCTTTTTGCAAATAATGTACATCCTAACATTATTATTATTATTATTATTATTATTAT
>JAXIVD010002490.1:5000-32500 GCA_036785275.1 Cancer borealis
ATAATAGTACTGCGTGTTCATTAAATCTAATCGCTCAGGAACGCATTTATCCGATTCGTGAAAGTGTATAATGATAATCAGTCGCTACTTTCCATACACTACTGTGAAGGTTTTGCCTTTCTATCGCGTGACCCAAGAGACTCGTGTTAGGTTATGGTCTCTGCCTCCTGCTAGCTAGTCTCGCTGCTTTACTTACTGATAGATAGATAGAAAGTAGTAGTGGTAGATAATGATGACAGACATTTATTTATACAGTTCTAAAGGGAATTAGTTTATCTTTCCGGTAAATGTAATATTGATATCTCTGTCTTTACGTCTCTAGAGGAAGGAAAACAAATGAAGTAAATATCCTGTGTAATACAATTTTTTTTCTTGTTGACGTTCATCTGTTTTTTTTTAAGTTAACCTTATAGATGTCATAAAAAATATCATTCAAACGTGATAAATGCCAGTTAGAAAAGCGTATAGCCTATTATTAGTGTGCACCAGCAGGCTTCACGATCAATTGAAGTTTCACATTATAAGAATAGAAAGCTTTATACGGAACCCCTGGAGTATAGCACACAATGAACCGGACCAGCCTGTTGCCAACCCACGCCCTTCACCACAACCCACACCACCACCGCCACTCTGAACCCACACTCAATCCCACCCTCGATCATACTCCCCACTAAACTATCATAAGCAATCCACTCCTCCTTACTCCACCCTAAGTACTTCCACCACCACCGTAAGTAAGCTCACATCACCACATCCTTGCACTCAATCCCACACTCGATTCTACTTCAAGCTAAACTAGCATAGGCATTACACTCCTCTTCACTCTTCACTATAAGAGCCACACCCTTCACTATTCTTCCATTACACCATTTGCTAAGCCATTTACAGACGTTGGAGAAACCCGGAAATAAGCGGAGTATTAGAGACGACCCAGCAGACGACAGAGAATGCGCGCGCTGCAGAAAATAACACTATAACTGCTAATAAAAACTATCTGGTGGAATTCCAAGCTGCGTCCCACTTCCCTGGTACGAAGAGGAAGTGGAGCAGAGCGAGGCAGTGCAAGTGATGAACCAAACCAGAAAATAAATGAAAAAAAGAGAAAAACCTGTATGCATTCTTTCATTAATTAAATATACTTGATCTATCATAGTAATAGAGTAATATGAGAGAGAAAAAAGAAAAAAGTTCTTACATAACTAATTTCGACTACTATAACGGATTGGTCATGGTAATATCATCCTCTTAGAAAATGTGATCTTGTACCAGGTAACCTAAGCCTCGATAATAGCGTATAATACTAGGCTGCTGCTACTGTGCTGCTACTGCGGATGGTGGTAGTGGTGGTGGTCTATCTTCCGTGACTAAGGTTCGTTACTAGGAAGTCAGTCCTCACCGCTGTCTCCTAAGCTTCCTATGCCTTGCCACACAAACCATGCAAGCTGTTGTCGATGCCGTTATAAGTGCCGTTATCAAACCATTAAGTAAATGACAAGAATAATATTAGAAAGTCTTGCAGTTTGTAATTATATATTTGTTTCCTTAATTATATATTTGTTTCCTTATGTTGTATTCATATAGACTAGGTTACGTCACGAGTTCAAAGGGAAATACAAATTAAAGTTCAATAGTCTGGCAATTGTTTGATATTAAATTCGATTCCCAAGATGAACGACTATTTGAGCTTAAAAAAATGTATCTCCACTTATCAATCTGTCGGTATTAAACACAGACATCTATTAATCAACAAATTAGTATTACACAAAAGTGTCTATAAAACTATGAATTTTCAACGATGTACTGATGGAAGTCGTGTAGGTACATTTTCCTTTTTTTTCCTACGGTGCCCTCAATCCCTGGTTTTCGTGCCGAGCGATGGCTGAGGAAAGCGTAACGGTAACTTATTTAACTATAGAGACCAGCTACGTGCGTGACTAATACAATGGGAGTCAACTAGGTGATGGTAGCAATGTACAGTTGTAATATGTGCTTCCACTTTTGAAACACTGAAGAAATGTATTTAAAAGGTAGCCATGAGAGGACCTGTCTAGTCTCATTAGGAAACTTATTTAATATACTCGATTCTTAGCAGTAGTTGACCTTGATTGTCCTATACCAGTACAATGTGTCATTAAGGAATGCATTAGTCATTGTAGAGGTGATATTGAGGAACCGCTGTATCAATAATGTATACTAAGTGTGTAACTGGTGGGTAATTTCAGCAAGCAATGTTACAAATTTCTACTGTAGTTATTATAATAGTGTATTCAAAGGTTATTTACAGACTAAATATAACTAAACATTATTAATATCATCACATTGAGGTGGTTCAGTTTAATTATTATCTAAACGTAAAATTGTTCAAGTACTTTATCTGCTTATTTCTCGGATGTATATTGAAATCCCTTCACTCCACTGATACAGTACTACACACAAAGCTTAACACGTGTTAAGCTTTGTGTGTAGATGAAAATTACTACAGTACTGTAGTAATGTTCATCTACACTCCAGTCTGTCTTCAGTACAGTAACAAAATGTGGTTGAAATACACAAAATAGGAAACTTGGATGTGATATGTAAGGAACGGAAATTTATATATAGTTTGATGTTTTAGACGTCTTCCTTACTACATGACAATTACTATTATCACCAACGTTCACTATACCCAGTCATTAAACTAATAAACTTTCATAGTACATAAGAAAAAAACTATTATGACCAACATAAAATAATAATAAGTTAATAACTTAAACATTTTCTCCTTCCCAACAAGAAACACTCGCCTCTCCACCTGAAACATGTTATTAAAAAGACAAAATACATATAATTACGAAACCATTATTCATATATAAAGCCTAAGTAGAAAAAAATTAAAGAAATAATATAAACATTAACTTACTTGTTAGAAAAATGTATAGGGTGCACAAGGAATGATGCTCCACGCTTGTTTTCCTTGTTAAAAAAAAAACTGCTACTATCCGTGCATCAATCCAACACTTGAATATTAACTTAACGTTCCAGTCAGTAAGCAGAGGAACCCAAACTACACATACTCCTCCTGTGACCTCCAATAGCAGACTGCAGACGCCAGACAGAGAAGAGTGACTGAAGCGAGGTAGTTGTCAGGTTTTGTGTCGAGTTATCACTTACTATTTATTTATCTATATCCGACTCCATTCCTAAGAACTAACTACTACACTGGAAATGTTCAACCAAGTCTTCATTTATTCCTGTTCATATTTCCTAATTTGTATACGAATGTGTAATTTCTGAAAACTGTTTAAGACGGATCTGAAGTTAAGTGATTGAAGAGGGAACAAGCAATTCATCCCATTAACTACGTGTTTCGAAGTGAAGTAATTGAAGTCACAAGGCAATCTATCGCATTAATTACCAGTCATTTTAATCACAAAAATACACCAAACCAATTTTTTAGGACTGTAATGCAAGAGTATAACTACTAATATTATAATGAGAGAGAGAGAGAGAGAGAGAGAGAGAGAGAGAGAGAGAGAGAGAGAGAGAGAGAAGAATATAAGGAAGCTACAAAAGGCCCGGGGATGTACACGTGGTAGTTCCTGTTACTCCAATACTCCCGTACTACCCACACCCACCTCTCATACCCATCCATAAAGCTGTCTAATCTTCTTTTAAAACCGTCTGTTCACTATCTATTTGCTAACTGATTATGTTCCAATTATCCACCATCCTGTTTGTAAGCCTCTTTTCTATATTTACATTTTTCCGGTTTGAATCAGTTACTTCTTGTTCTATCCTAACCACTAAGAATCTTTCCTACATCCCTTATTAAAACCCTTCACCCACTTAAATATTTCATTCAGTCACACACACACAAGGATTCTAAGACAGGCATGGAAAAGGTATTTATTTAATGAGCCTCGGAAAATATGTTAAGTATCAACAGTACATTTATGGAAGACAGCGCCACACAGCAACTTTACACTGCTGAACACTTTGTATGACTGATTCAAATCCCAAATATATGCTCAAAACCATGGAATGTTTGACAGAACAAGAAGGGGATGTCCAGGTGAATTCTAGTATGTACACACGTCTAGATGTCACACTTCACCAGACCATCTTAGATCATGCATTTCACAACACTAATTGGAAACAAACGCAGTTGCCAGACCTTCTAAATGGCAGAAAAACACTACTATGGCAATGGGAGTTTCGTTGTTTTAGTCTACATAAAAATACCCATGTCATTTGGCAGCACGTATTTCACAGGTGATATTTGTTCGTTTCTTGAGACGGCTTGCTTACTGAATACTCTTGATAATTATGGAGAAGAAAATGTTGAAATCCAAGTCTGTTTACAACCTAAAAATGTTCCACCCCCTACACATTATGTCGTAAGTAAGGATGTTCTAAGAATATATCATGGGAACACTACAAGCACCAAAATTGATTCATCAGGTAAAACGCCACATGACAACAACAAAAATTAAAATATGCATATGTACAGTCACGTAAAAGTGCAATAAGTCACTACATAGAGATGTGGATTCATATATGTACATGGTTTGCATAGCGAACCTTCTGTCAAGGAAGAGTAAGCAAATGATAGTGTGGCGGAGATGGTGGTAGCAATTGGCAGGACATTGAACACATAAAGACAATATGTATATGACAACTACAATGAAATACTCCTCACGCACACCATACCAGACACGAAGATACGACACAAATGATGATGAAGATGATATGTTATGTTCAAAATGTAGTGAGGACAAGAGAATGATAGTAGCACAGAAAACCAATAGCATATGACGACCTACAAGAGTAACAGACACACACTCCCGATACAACAATGATCCGACTGTGAAGGAACATTTAATGACATGAAACTTAACACCTTGGGCTCATTAGGAATTATAGTTGCCTCCCTAATTATTCCAAGCTTAACATAAAACCTATTACTCTGAAAATAATAACAATAATCAGCCTTTCAATGATATAATAAAGTGGTAAATGAGAGCTGCTGAGAGACTCCTACATTCTGTGGAGCCTCAGAAATGTTTTAAAAGTGGTTTTGCTCCGGGAACCTCACTAACCAAAATCAATGTTTCAAATGATGCTGATACAAAACCTTCATAAATCAATCAATCTCAGTCATGCTTATGTCTCCTGTCCTAAATATGTTTCCAGATCAACAAGTCATACTGCTATTTGGCATGATACAACATGGCACAATCAGAAACTATTGACTTCATTGTATGTCAGCAATGCATGTATTTTTTTTTTAAGCATGATAATTTTATTAAGTTAAAAGAATATTTCTATAAATGATGAACAGATAAAATTAAGAAACAATACCAATCATACAATAAAAAACCTTAATATTGATTCACAAAGGGATAAACCTTTCTCTCAATATTTCAATGTGCAATTAGATGAAATCAACAAAATAAATTCGGTTTGAAAAATTCTGAAATTACCGTTTCTTTTTTTCAGTTTCCCCTTTGGAAGAAAACTGTCACCGTATTCCCAGTGATGTAAAAAGTGACAAATAGGAATGGAGTGGGGGTACTGGGGAGCCCCTCTGTGTTGTTTTTACCAAATATGAAACAAGACATAGAAAGAGAGAAGATTAAATTCATCTGCAATCCTATGTCGGCCTTGTCTCGGCTACCTGGGAATAAAAACAGGTAGACTTTATATCAGTACTGATTCGGCTATAACAAAAGCTCCTAAAAATCCTACAAAATCAATGGTAAATGGATATGATCAATACTTTGATAAACTTAACACCACCACATGATAAATTAGTCAATAGCCAACACCTGCACCTTATTGGATGGAAGCTGAGTTTTACAATGGTGAAATTCATGGCAACTCGATAAAAAGTTACTATATATTTCACCTAAATGCACGTGACAATAAAACATGACCCATTTCAACCCTATAAGGTCAAGTGTTGTATGAATAAAATGTTATATCATGTTTGGGTGGATGTTAAGTTTCCTAATAATTTAGTGTGTTTGCAGACTTTCAGGTTGCTACAATAGAACTTAATTTATTCCCTTAATTCTTTTAAATCCACTAATCCAACACCTGTTCACTAGATGTTGACCTTACTGTTTGTATTAATATAATGCTTTAGAAAATGCACATCATATACATGCTTTTCTTCTCTTCAGGAACCATCAGTTTCATAAATGCAGAATGTTGTGTGTAATAATTGTGATAGAGTATATAAATCTCCCTTCTTCAACACCGGCACTAACTTTTAAGAGTAAGAGAAGAAAGCTACCCATACAGACATTTAGACATATTCCTTTCAAATATATATATATGTATATACAAATCCAAGGCACAAAAATTCATACCACAGCTGCTCACTTATGAAATCAGTATTATGTGGTAGATATAATTTTGTACTAATTGTATTGCATCATAAACTATTTACATTAATGCTATCAAAGGGAGACTTGTATCTTGAGGAATATACACAGGAACACAAGTATTTCTTAAGTCAAGCTGGGCCACGACCACTAGCTTGTGCATTTTTCAAATCCTCACAAAAATTTGGTACAGCACTGGTATTGTACTTAGAAAATAAGTATTTGGCATCAATACAACCCTCTAAATGTCCTGAAGAGGTGATCGTGTGGCACTTCACCACCTTTGAATGGCCTTTGTGAATGGTGACACACTCATTTAGTGAGATGCTTTCTTGATCCTGCGACGCTCATCTTCAATGTGCCTGAGGAGAGAGAGAGAGAGAGAGAGTGTTGAATGCGAGTATACAGTGTTAAGTAACCTTCCCCATACACACCCAATGCACTTCATGCTACCATACTACCATAAAAAATAGAATAAATAGAGAACAGAAAAAATGCCTCAAGCTTTTTAGTTGCAAGAAAGCTATCGAACAATTCTTGGTTAAATGGATGAAGCCTCAAGCCAATAAGCATGATTAATTGCTTCCTTAAAGAAGTAATGGCATCATACATTTTTGAGGGTGCGTCTGCGAGATGTAGGAGTAGCCATGGGATGAGCAAAGCCCCCAGTGGGAGGTGTTCCTGATAAAGACAAATCCTGAAAGAGAAGAGCAAGGTTAGCACATGCCAGCAGGTGCTTGCTACTCAAAGTGCATGAACTCAGGTGTCAAATGCATCATGTGAGGAGTGTGAGTGTTTGTTTTGACACATTATCGAAGTTGCATCAAGTTTTGTAAGTGAAGAAGAAAGTTTGTGATGTATTATAAAGCATTGTTAGGTTAGAACAACAATCACCACACTTAAATTAGTACATTCAGTATCACATTGGTAGTACATTTCCTCCATATAAATTTTAGGATTGTTATGTAACAGAACACCACAAGCAACACTTTAGTTTTACTCAAACACATCAATTATGCAAACAGTTAATGCTTATAATCAAACTGGTTAAATTTTCTCCATGCTCTTTACTAGCCGTCATATTTTTTTTAAGCCCAAAACTCAATAGTGATGATAATTCCCTGGCATGTGATTCGGAAACTTTGATTATATGCTATTTTCTGTCAATACATATTCAGCAATGTTACAGCATTAATAATGAACATTCTCTTCCTTTGTCTGGCCTAATAGTCTTAAGAATCCCTTGTGACAACAGTTATGGCAGCCTTCAATATAAAGCCACACATGAATCTTAACACTATCACCATCCACAGATTCAACACCAAAGACTGGTAAGTACAATCTAACCTAAAAAGTCTACAGGGAATAGAGACCAAACAGTGAAATTGCCTACACGTGCATTAAAACACACACACACACATAGTTCAAGGATATGTCTGAATTTTTCATACTGAATGATCCTAATCAATTGTAAAGCAAATTGGTATTAGAAAACTTTTAAGTCACAATTGCAATTTCATGATTATATAGTCTAAGAGTTTATCTAGTTTCTGACGCCTTGTTACCCCTGAAAACATACTCTAAAGGAATGACTATGGCAGAAGAACCTCCACCTCTTCCTCCATAATTGTTCAAGCCCTCCCTCTCTATCAGCACCTCGTTCATGCATGTACTCCTTTACCCTATCCTTCCATCTTACATCTTGTATGATGATAAAGTTAAGCAAAGAAAAGAAATCACACCCCACACTTCTTTGCATGTTCATGCTATAAGCAATTAGAACCACACCATCCCAACACAACAGCTTCCAAGGCAATTCAATCCTAGGATCTCTTCATTACGCCTCAACTATATTATAAAAAGGATTGAGGCTAAGTGGAATGTTTAATTTTTCAGTGTTTGGGAGCAAAATATATTCAAAGTATACATGTAAACAAGTCAAATCAGTCTTTACTAGATGAATGAACAAGGTAGTCAACACTGAGAGGACATTATATAAAGTTTAAGGTCTTTTTATATGTGGAGTATTGTTGCAAGGAACTTATTTGAAAAACACAATATGAATATTTAGAAAATGTTACATTTTTGGAATTGAAAGCAGAGAATCCCATTTAGTGATAAAGCACATGCAGTCAAGACAAATGTAACAAATATGAAAACACGTGAAATGGGATAAAACTGAATACGTACTAATTTTTACTACATTTACCACTCACGGCTAGATTATTGACACTTGTTGCTCCTCTCATGGATGACTGGTGTGGTAAGGTGCCAAAAGGACTCATTACAGTGGACACCGCTCGCTTCAACTTGCTCGGAGATTTGTTAAAGCTGAACGCTCGGCTCACTTTCCTTCCGGTTCGAGTGGCAAATCTGTCAGCGGAAAATTAAAGAAATATTATACAAAAAACTTTAAAATGCCAAAATTTCTCTCAACTGGAATTCAGGAATGTCATGCTCACTAAATTATAATCTTATGGTGTAATTAAGTATACTTACTTGAGAGCTTTACTAAGAGCATTGGTAAGACTAACATCACTAGTCTCTATATCAAGAAGGTGAGGATCCATGGAAACCAGGAAATTTTCCTTGAAAAAAAAGAAAAATATCATCAGATGGTTGTTGGTTAATATCATTAAAAACAATCACAATATATAAAAAATATATAAAAATTTTTCCTGAAGAATACTTAAATAGCTACATTCTGTATAAATATCATAAGTATCAAGTTATTTTGAATCAAATAGACAATGACTTACAACATCGTTTCTGCAGGCAATATTTGCAACTGTTCTACATAAAGTTTTGAGGAAGTTGGATTTTGTTACATCGTCTTGCAAGAGTGTAAAGGTAAAGAGGCGTTCCTTCAGCTCCTGATTGCTCCGGATGATCAGAGCAAAAACATTGTGACAATCTGTAAGGATAAAGGTTTTGTCATATCAAATACATACTCATAAAAACTTACTATAAAGTTATCACAGAAAAAAGAAAACATTCAATCTAAGCTATAAATATGTAGACAATTTTCTAAGGCACACATCAGCCAAATGTTTCTTAAGGTACAGAGAAGTGGAGACTCTTCTGAAGGCAGCGAGGTGTTAAAAACTATAGATAGAAAGCTAGATAAACAGTACTTACCTTCCGTTTCCCGTATGTCCACAATCCTCTTAATATGAGCCAAGTTCATCATCTCTAGATGCTTATACGTCTTGATGCTCTTGAGGGCGTGTAAGTTGGCTCGACTTGGGCTTTTTATACTGTTATATTTACTCTTCTTCTTACAAATCTACAAGTACAACATCAAAAATATCTATTAGAGTCAGATCAAAGTATTTTAAGTAAAGAAACATACTGCCCTTGTATGAGAAATGGCCATAAGAAAATGATAACTTTATTTGTGATCATCTTAAGTGTTACCTCGAGTACATCATTGAAGAGGAAGAGTGTGAGGGTGTCGCCGCGCCCACTGCAGCTATCACTCAACTCTGTCACATCCACCTTGCTCATGTGCATTCGGTGGGACGCCACAAGGTTAGGCTGGGATGGAACATGATTAGGTTATTAAGATATATAAAAATAACAATTCACAGCTAAAAGTAAATACAGTAAATGTGGGATTTTCTGAGTTGAATGGGTTAATTTCCCTTACTTTGTTTCACTTATCCATATACATGCAAATTAGGTAGTTATTAGTTACAGTATTCAATTTTGCCCAGTAAGGGGGATTGGCATTCAAGACCACCTTTACTGTATTCACTAAGGTCGTAAAAGGCAATCCAAAAGAACAGAGTGAAGGGTCTGGGAAGCCCGTTCTATATTCTCTTCCACAAAAAGACAAGGCACAGAGGGTGAGGGGAGAGTGATGTTTCCAAGAACCTTAATCACCTTGTCTTCACTACCACACTTTAAGAGAGACATACGATATAGATAAATAAATTCAATATTGCCACAAATTAATAACAAAGAAGGAACTGCAGCTACAAATTAGTAATGCCCAAAAGTAAAACCCAAAAGTAAATACTTAGTTGTCTTCAAATAAACAATGATGGTTAAAAAATAAAAAAAATAAAAAATATGAGTGTGTCACTATCAGAAATATACAAAACATATATTATTAATAGAGGAAAATTTCAAGCTATATTAATAAATTGTTGAAAAAATAAAAAATAATAAAAAAAATAAAAAAATAAAATCATTACTATGCACACAAAGCTTGAGTGGCCCTTTATGCTTGTGACTTACCGGACACATTTCAATATCATTATGGATCTCAAATAACTTTAGTTTAGCTTCAGTCTTGCGTTTGTCATCATTGATGAAGGTCATGACAGACTTGATCTTGTCCAGAGCTTGTTCAAGAGCAACGTGGTCTGGTGATACCTTGTCCGTATGCTTCAAGATGTCTGTTGAGGAAATAAACACATCAACTTCATGCAATCATTACTGTGTGCCATCACCAGGTATAAATTTTAGATTATAAAAGTAATTTCAACATGTGTGTGTGTGTGTGTGTATGTGTGTGTGTATGGCTGAACATGTAATACTTGCCACTGATAAGGAGACTCATGGATGGTAGTCTTTGCACAGGTCGAATCAAGAGTTCCTGTAGGTTCTGTCGCCCACACTCGGGTTTGCTTTGGGCAATTTTTAGAAAGGCATGAAATCTTGGCCTTTCACTTGAGATTTTTTGTAGCATCTCTTTCATGTTTTCAAAGAAGTTGATGAACGGTGGATATGCCTTTTCCAATTCTGTAGACTGGAAGAGAAAACAATGGTAACTAATTGACCGTTTTAGAAAATTATCAACTGTCATGCTATATTATGTTGAGGTTAAAGTCAAATACAATGAAAGGTAAAAAGATGGTGAAATATATGAAGTACGGAAAAAGAAAAGTGGATGAAGATTTTAAGACTTAAGCTTGAGCGAGATCTCAGTAACATACATGAGAACAGAAACAAATATAAATACACAGATAATATGTGCTTCAAGAAATTCAATGTCATAATCCTACTTAATGGGGAATGGACTCACGTATTTCAAGATTATTTCCCCAATACTGGCATCTGGCATCCAGTTGTGTGCCAGATGAAGAAGGTCGTCCCGCATCCTTGTGTGTACTATGTGTATGGGAGGTAAGTTGCCAAATATATAGCGCAGCTCCTGGCCATCCAGCATTGGACCACCTGACTGTGAATTATTCTCTAACGGCACCTTGATAACCTGCAATACATTGAGATTATCAGCCAACATTCCATAACAACAATGACACACTATTTTATGTATCTGCATCTATTATACTCCTAACATCAAAGGGAGAATAAGTGACATTTTTCCAAGTATACATATACAATTAACACACTGACAAATTTGTGAGACACGATTAAAGGAGAGTTTACACATTACCTTTTCTATCGCATCTAAAATGCTAACGTAATTGCATTCGGTCTTGACTAATTCATGGAAGACGCGCTGCCTTGCTGACAGCTGCCGAAGGTCTACAGGCGGTGGGCTGAGGGGAGTCTGCTCACTACTGTGGAAAGGATCAGAATCTATTAACATCCCTTGGTTCAAAAGTTTGTTATGGTAGTTATTTTGACATTCATTCTGTCTGTGTGAAAAAATATCTGATATTATGAAGAAGAAAATATATGTTAATGCATTCCATGATGATTTTACATACAGGTGGAAGCATTAGAACATGAAGTGAAGAACATGAATGTTCATCACCTATACTATAAGTGCATTAATCTATATATATATATTTTTTGAAACATTCCAAAAAATTTTCCCCACGAACTCTCCATCCATGCAAGGGTTTGTTTCTTAACCTAATGATGTGATCACCTAACAGTTTTAGTTGTTCTTTTATCATGCATTCCACACTAACCTAAATCATAACAAGATGGGAGAGACTCAATATCAAAAACTTACATAATAACTTAATTTTGAAGTGCTCATCAACATTCAGTTTGTGACACAAGTTTGATATCAAACATTGTATCAGATGGTGCAGTGACATTATCATTTAGTTTATAAAGTACAGGTTCACAATCTTTAATCCTAAATTCTGAAAACCAAAAAGATGATGGTGTGGGAACCACCATTATATACAACTTAAACAAACAGAAACATAAGTTGTTGAAGTTTTACAGTGACAGTGATGACCAAAAACTAATGAAAAATAGGAAAATGCTGCAGAGTGCAAAAACAAAGATCTTGACCGTGTGCTGTTGGAGTGAGTTCAACAACAAAGAATTGGGACCATGCCACTGACTGGTTTGATGGTAATGAAACAAGCTACAGAATACCATGAAGAACTGAACACTGAAGGTGAATGTGAATATTCAGAAGGTTCGCTACAGAATTTAAAAAAGCGTCATGGTATAAAATATCTGAAAACCTGTTGTGAAAGTTTCTACTGATTATGATGCAGCTGAACATTAAATTACTGCATGTAAGTATATTTTCATGTGTTTAGCTTAGTTTGAGCCAGTTTGTTTAAAGTTTTACTTAATGTTTTGTCTTTTTATTATTATTCATTCAGGAGATTCAAGAATCCCGGAGCTAGGTCAGCTAAGGCCATGTAGTCCTGCTAGGGTGACAACAGAGTGCTACCTTCCTCACCCACTAACTGTCAGGATCAAAGCACAAATTTGTAACCTTATGACCACGAGCCAAGCACTCTACCACTGAGCCACTCAGTCCCCTGTAATGTTTTATATAAAAAATATCAAAATCTAAGCTACATATCTTCCATTCTGAAATCCAAAAAATTTCTAAATCCGAAAAGTGTTTGGTCCCAAGGTTTTCAGATAATAGATTGTGAACCTGTATTTAAACTTACTGTCATGCATAGTACATGGTCAACCTCACCACACTACTCCTAATGATCCCTTACCCATCTAGCTCACTGAATGACCTGTAAGGCAAAGAAAACTGAAGTGAATATCACACCCTAATGATCAAGAACCACTTCTAAATGATATAGTGCTGAGTGTGCAGAACATAAAATAAATCATGTGTAAAATAAACTATGTATAACAAGCTTGTTCGTGATTATATCAAATGAAGGCATATGCTATGAAACACAGGTAGTTACGTGAGTGTAGCGCAAACACTGCCCTGTATAAGGTATTGACAAGACACATTGCCAGTGAATACCAAACAAATGATTGTGTGACTAACTCAGACGGTAATAAGTGATGCAATGTTGTGTAGGTGTACAGTGAACTACCAGAGCAAAGTAAAATGGTATGTTAAGTGAGTGTCTGTTATTCTATCATACACTGTACATGTTTCAAAATAGTTACATCTAAATACACAACACTGCCATAAAGAGCCTCTCCTACCTGCCAGTGGGTGCAGCGAGTCTGTTAGGCGTTGATACGGTGTCATCAAGGAAGGAGCCATCAGCTGACAGATAAGCCAAGTCTCCCACCGATGATCTTCTTTTGCTGTCATCCAAAGGGATCGTGTTAAACATCAAACAACACACACTCTCACCTTCACTATCTATGTATCCATTGCAAAGGTTTGAACATTCCTTGCGAATACTAAATGATATCAGTTTTAATCCATTTTACTGTCAATCAACATCATATCAAAACTGAAACTCAATATAACTTACATTATCACTGGAGCATAAGAAGACAAAAGAATATCAAATAACAATGAGTAAACAAAATCCTTCATCAAACAACTCTCCTCTGAATCAATCGCAGAAATACCTTGTGGTTTATACACACCAAAAAGATAGCTACAGTGCAGTCTCTCATCTAACGCATTTGGATCTAACGACCCTTTTGAAGCTCTACCCCGCCTCCAATCTAACGATCCAAAATTCATATCTAACAGCAATTATTCCGGGCACTCGGGATCTAATTTCAAACTTCCCGCTGATCGCTGAGTTTTGCCACACCCCAGCATCCCTCTCTCCTCATCACTTTCAGTGAGAGATATTAGTATCTATAAACCTTTTCCTTCCTTCCTTCCTATATATATATATATATATATATATATATATATATATATATATATATATATATATATATATATATATATATATATATATATATAAGCAAAAAAGAAAAGAAAAGAGAAAAAAAAAAAAAAAAATACAATGTTTATATAGTGTTTAATATTATAGTAATGATAAAATTGAGTCTATATTCGTGTTCTTTATCCTTAAAAACCTATATATATAAATTTTCATGAGATTCTGAGGTGTTAAAATTTTCATGAAATTTCAAGGCAACTTTGACAAAATTTCAACAAAACTTAAATATCCTACTAAACTATAAGATATATTTTAAATCTGATTTGACCATTAGATAGACAACATCAAACTTAATATATTAACTTCTATACATTATTGCTGTACGATAAATATTTTCCGAGTAAAATGGCAAAAACACATTCAACCAAATCTACGCAGAAAAATTTTGGGCGACAAAATACAAAATCTACAATTGTTACAGAAACCTGAGAAATAACATAAATAACACACTCAACACACACACCCATCCAAACACGCACCTAAACACATTCAAACACCCACTTTCTACCCCCAAAACACACACCCAAACATACCAAAGAAGACACATACCCAAAAAATACACACTTTCTATCCCCAAACACACCTAACCACCCCTAAAAATTGCACAGAGTTTCCCTGAACCCTAAACACTTTGCCTTGGCTAACCCTCTTTAAGGTAACAAGGACATAGATAGATAGATAAACAAACAAACCGTAAAACACAAATATTAATGAACTAATAACATAAATCAGTGTGAGGTGATAAGTAGCTGTGACATTACCTTGCTGGTGCAGTAGGCAGGGCAGAGGAGGAGTCATCTTGGGCCAGGTGCTGCACTGTCTCTCGTAACCGTTTGCGCCGCCGACTCCGAGAACCCGGCGTGGAGGGTGATGAGAACATTTGCCGAGGACTTAACATAGTGCTGGTGTTCTGAAAAGAGACATTGTTATTATTGAACATAGACGCCAACAGATTTATAAACGTAATACTTCTTTATATGGTAATAGACATGGTTGAAAATTGGATTGCCAACTCACTATTTCTTCAAAGAGATGCAAGAACTCATTGGGTGGAGCTTCCATCTGTATTGACGTCCAAAACCACTCTGCCTTCACCACATGTGCCTTCGGAGGACAGTCAGGCGGCTTCTCAGTCATGCTCTGGTCCTCTAACACCTGGAATCATACAGCAAACAGGTAGAAAATGTGGAAAAATGCAAATTACAAAAAATAAAACATCAATAATGATATGCAGATTTACTTCAAAATTCTGTGGTTTAATTGAAGAAGGAAAAATTTCCAGCAATGCAGAGAAAAATGACTAGATAGGGAAAGAAAAAAAAAAAAAAAGTGTTGGATAGAGTAGGTATTGCTAAAAGTACAATGACATCAATGCTTTAGTAATGAGATTAACAGTCAACTACCTAATGAATCTTAATTAATGAGGCATCAGGAGACAGCATTTTTGAGCTTGGAAAATAAGTTAGTACAACAGTTGTATTCCTGGTGACAATGCTAAGATAAGGCTAAGGTAAGGTAAGCTAAGGCTAAGGTAAGGTAAGGGTAAGGTAAGATAAGGTAAGGGTAAGGGTAATGGTAAGGTAATGGTGAACAGGAGGAGCTGCCCATCAAGTCCTTACCACATGTGTTGCTTGGTGGTCGTCTAGAGTGGTGTTGAAGCCTCCATTCTGATGCACCAGGTCCTCCATCTGGCTCTGATCCTCCTCCTGGAACCCCACCAGCACTATGCGAAGGTTTTGGAACACTTTCAACTTGTATTTGGCCTGGGGGAAAAAATGTCTTGCTTAGTAAAGAGTTGTAGATATCTAAAAATTATAATTAGTTGTTGAGAAATTGTGCAATCATACTTTTCACTTAATATCTAATCTTCTTAAATAATTTCTTCCTTAAGTAGGATGAGGATCTATGTAAATAATTCAAACACATGATCAGCTTAGTCCTACACTAACTAAACATACAAAACACAATGAGTAACACATATCTACCCTTCTTACAGATTTAAAACTGGCTGACAACGTTCTAAATAATGGAATTCTCTCAAAGAACAAAACCTGGAACTATTAAGTGAATTGAAGGTTATAGAACATGACAGAAAGCCAGTAAGATGTATGGCACAAAACAACAGACCAATTATACATCACAAGCAAAAGAGGAATGTCAAAACACCTTTAATGTCAAAACTAGACCTCCAAACCCTAGCTATATTTCTCCTGTTATCCTCTTTACACATTAAAAATCACATCAAAACACCCTCAATAGAAGACAACAACCATCACGTCCCTAACACAAAATCAAATTGAGGGACAAGGAAGGGAGTGCCATCGTGCAGACTCACCATGGTTTCAGTGCCGGCCCGGGTGCCCATCTCATCGCGGTGTGCCCAGGCGGCGTGCACCCAGTCCTCACTCATGATGGGGATGTTGAAGGTGTTGGCGTACTGGTACTTCTCCCCCGTAGAGGAGTAGGCGAGGAGGTGGGTCACATTCCCTTTGATCTCATTCTTCACACTTCCACCCATAAAGTGCACTAATTTCAGTAATCTTGACTGTAAATAATAATAGTTTAGTTAAGTCAGATTAAAACATATGTATACTTTAAATATGCATGTAACAGATTTATCTTAACATTGTGAAGGGTAGAGTGTAAAACCTACTTTACAATTCATACGGTTACGCTCTTCTTGGATGTATAAATCATATATATTTTTCTTCACTGTTTGCTAGACACTTAAACAAACAAGGATATACTCAGTGAGACTAAAACTACCATACATGTACTACAGAAAAAAAAGAATAAATAAATAAATAAAAAATACTTACAACTTCCGCCTTTTTCCTGAACCCTGTGAACACCAGCACAGCATCTTTCATGACATGGCAGAACACGGGTCTCCTTGTGTAGGTGAGCACCCCATTCACAGACAGTTCTATTAGTGCTGGCTTCCCTAGTAACCTGAAACACACACACACAACACAAGTCAACACAACAATAGTGAAAAGAATGGAAAGCTTATCTACTCTACCAGTGACATAAGTTCAAGACATCATAAAAAAATAAATAAATAACAGTAAAAAAATACCATACAACTTGACGATGAAATAATGATTCCACTTAAACTTTCTGAAACATTATAAAACACCTGTACGTACATAAGATAAGATCATATTATTTATACATATAATTGCGTTAAATTGGATTGAAACTAAACTGTTCCACTTTCCACACACACACAAAATATATGAAAAAAATACAAATAAATTCCTGTTGACATCAATATATACAAAAGAAAGAAGTGGTATTTACCGAGCTCCTGCTTTGTCGAGTTCTTCAAACACCGTACTTTCAAAATCACTCAGAACAAAGTATGTGCAGAAGGTGGAGTCAGACACATACTCCTGCCCTGTTTCTGAGCTCACCACAGGAACATTGAATTTCTGTGGAAGATAATTAAAACACAACTACTGAATCCCTCTTAAGATATACAATAGGAAGCGATTTTATCCACAAATATGTATAAACAGAAAACCATCCTTATAATCATCCTACTCACCTTTGTTGCCTCTATTGCCTCAGCATCACCTGCAAGGCTTCCAATTAAACAGATACGGGGGTCCCCACATGGCTCTATGTCGGCCTGACTCGCTACTGTAACATCTGAAACACAAACACGCATTAACAATAAATTCTTCCACAACCTGTACTGTAATTTGCCCAAGACAGAGAATAAATAGAATATATGTATTATGTGGCTTATTACACATGGGACAAATCACACCTCCCTTATTGGCACTGAGATGAACAAATACAGAGATGGTAAGCTGCAGGTGAGATGGCAAGGTGACTCTTAGGTGTAATTCAATGAGGTGAAATTATGCTTATCATTCCTTCCTTTTTACATGTACACCCTTATCCCCATCACTCCATCCCTCTTCACATTAGCACACACCACTATAAGCCTCTCATTCTCAACACCCAATGCAGCCGCAGAGAGAAACAAATTATTGATGCCTAACATATGAAGAAAAAAACTACTGCATATAAATTATCTATGTTTCTATAATTCTTTAGTTTCTATTACCGACTGACAGCTCTGAGTAAGGTAGATATGTTTAGTTAGGTTACTTTTCTTATTACGGCAGAAAGGCCTTAATAATTATTTAAATTCAGCTTAGATTTAGTTAGTTTAAATTAGGTGACGTTACGTTAGGAAAAATTTGGTGTTATTTTCTAAAAATTGAAAATGGGCATGTCGAAGAGGTTTCAAAGGTTAGATTAGGTTACATTATGTTATGTGAGGTTTGGTTCAGTTAGGTTCGGTTATATAAACTTATTATATTTTATTACCCAAAAGTTAGGGACATCGGCTGCTGTACCTATAACCACTGCCTAATGTAAAAGACTCATATGTTCAACTTTCTGGACATATAATACCCAACATAATTTTAAAACTGGATTAACATTGGCTTAACTAACTAACGAGTGCTAGTTAGGTTAGACTGTATGTGGCGTACGGTTAATTTGGTAATGCCCTAAACTGTTTCGGCTTTCAGGAAAATTGTACGTGGCAGTTAGGAGATTGTACATGTTAGTTAAAGAAGTATATGTAGCAGCTAAGAGAGTGTACATGTTAGTTAAGGGACTGTACATGCTAGTTAAAGGCCTAAGAACTAACATATTTTAAGTTACTAGCAGAAAACTTAATGTTAGAATACCACAAAACATTTCTTTCTCCCATAATCAATTTTAAATATATACAAATAAAACTGTCATATCACAAAACAGGTGGATAAAACACAATAATAATAACTAACTAAAAAAAAAAACTCAAAGAAACATATAAACACCAAAAATGAGGCAGAAAATGAGGAAAACCTACGATATTTTCTTAATTATTATCCTTAAGTGATACGGGATTAGGCCTATTTTCATCCTAGAGCCTATGCACACACCACACCACATTAACACCACAATAACACCACAAAAACACCACAACGGTGATGAAAGTGCATTTAAACACCTACCCCTTCATCACCTTTCACCATCATTTCTCCCTCATCATCACTCTCACATCACTTTCCTGTCACCATATCTCATCACCACAACACTACACACCATCACACACCACACTCACCATTAACCACAATACACGTCTGGGTCTGCTCAGCCATTTTCTTCGAGTCTAAGAATACCAGGCAACCCTCAACCTGATGGCAAATATTGACTCCTATTCTCTCCGTTATTTCACGTTTTTCTGACACATTTCCACCATTTTTTTCCTTTCCAGGTGATGTAAGAAGGTCCACGGTGCTGCTGGCGGATGGAAATGGGTGAGAAATGGGTAGAAATGGGTGTATCTTGGGTTTAAATGCAATATTTCTGCACCTGGCATTTAAACTTCAACTTTTAAAACAAGTGACGCACGGATGCGCAACTACCGCCTCCATTTTTTATTATTATTTTTTGTGGTATTTATTACGGTGTTTTGTTGTTTATATATGAGTTGCTTTAATATAATAATGTTTTTTTTATGTGTGTGTCTCAGAATAATTATAATGATAATGCTAATGATGACGATGATGAGTGACATGAATTATTTGTTTTGTTACGTTACGTTTAAAACTATTATTATGTTGTTGTTCTTACTATAGTATCCCGTTATTTAAGGCTGATTATATATTTATGTTGTGTGTATTTGTATATGAGATGATTATATGGTATTTCGTTGTTGTGCGTTAATATATATTTTCTCTCTCTCTCTCTCTCTCTCTCTCTCTCTCTCTCTCTCTCTCTCTCTCTCTCTCTCTCTCTCTCTCTCTCTCTCTCTCTCTCTCTCTCTCTCTCTCTCTCTAAGTGGAAATACTTGTGATACTCTTATCTCATTGTTTGTATTATGCTATTGTTTTACGGAGCTCAGTCAAACTATCAATTGCTGTCTAAAAATACTCATATTTATAAAAACTATTTCGTCATATTTTTTCTTCTTATTTTTGCTATGAATGAAAGCTTTAAATGTGTTAAGTCGTGTTGTGATGGTATGTTATTGGATCAAAGTCAATAATTGGTGTTCGAGTAAGATATTTTGAAAAGTTGTATGATAAGGAATAGAGAGAGAGAGAGAGAGAGAGAGAGAGAGAGAGAGAGAGAGAGAGAGAGAGAGAGAGAGAGAGAGAGAGAGAGAGAGAGAGAGAGAGAGAGAGATGTGGGTTAGGTAATTAAGTTGCACACTCATATATGTTTTTTATTATTCTTATTTATCAATTTTCTGAAAGCATAAACATATAACACCAAATGATTATACATTTCTCACCCAAACAAACAAGCAACGTAAACAATACAATTTTAACTTTATTTTTCTTCTTCGGATGAGAAATGAAAACACATTCTGCATAAAGCATAATGATAATAATGATGATGATAACAATAATATTAATAATAATAATAATAATAATAATAATAATAATAATAATAATAATAATAATAATAATAATAACAATAATAATAATAAAACCAAGCAAACAAAACCACATATGGACAGGTCTTTATGAATTCAAGTGATTTCATCTTCATAGTATTGAATATCAACATTCCTTCTTGCACGTGACGTCTGCACCTTGTTTACATATGAACCCAACGCCTCCCAGCTGTTCCACACAAGACCAAGCAGTCCTTTTAAACCCTGCAGGACGGTCAGCCTCAGTGGTAGGACTTAAGGATGTAGGAACCAAGCAGAGGAGTTAGAAGTAGGATACCCAGACCTAGAAACTCCTTGTATCTATCCTCTTGTGGAGTTAAGGATGTCAGAGAGTTATTTCAGCTTAGGAACAAGTGGTTAGGATCAAACCTCCTTCACCCACTACAGGATAACGCAGGAGGAGGTGGGCGTAGGAAGGGCACGAGGGAAGGCTGTAGTGCATCGTCCTCCATCCATTACTATATGTATCACGCCCACCTGTGCTGCCCCAGCCAGGTGACGCGCCCATACAACGGAGTCTGCGTCCACCTCGTCGTGCCTCCCTGAACATAACAAGGGTGAGGCCATTACTCCCCCTCAGCGCCTGTCACTAATGCGCACTGATAAGGCTAAGATAAGGGGTGGAAGGCAAGGCACAGGGGAGGGGGCACCTTTTTATTTTTACGCTAGTGGAGCTATGCCAAGAGATCGAAATAAAGGTGGAAGTGCCTGCTGTGTGGAGAAAAAGTCTGGGTGGTAGAGAGGAAATTTCTAATGTTTTGTGTAAAATGAATATCAGGTCTAGTGGGTTGTCGTGGGTGTATAAATGATAGGTATGAATAGGTACAGGATATACATGAGTAAATAAACATTAATAGCGTGTTGTTGTTACCTCGGGTGTATACCAGCTGGGTGTGGATGGTGAGTAAGGTGCCCTGGGAGGTGTACACCCAGGAGTTGAGATGATTCACGGTCTGATCCACACACTCCCACTGGCCTCGCCCACACAAACCTACCGCTGTACGCGCGCACAAAAAAAAAAAAATAAAGTTATTAATAGCTACCAATCAGAGCATAAAAAAATATACAAATTAAAAATTAAAGCTATAACAACCATTTAGAGCATATTACGGCATTCTTTACGTTGAAAAATTTCGTTACTATAACAAGTTATACATTTATGAATATTTTGTTTCTTATGTATTTTCTTAATTGTTTCGCTGCCTTAAAGTAAAATATTACCAGACGAAGCGAGTTTTGGAACAAAGGTCTTGAAACGCAGACCTGAGACCATTCTACTCTTGGTCTCGGATGCCTCGGCCACGTTGATCACTCCTGGGAGGCTGCTTACATCTGGAGGCACACACATATGCACGCACAAACACGTACGCACATAGAACACACAGAATCATCACAGTGTATGTATGTAGCTATGTATTAACACACATCAAGACGAAGAGTTATTTCAGTCATGATTACAATAAAAGTTAACGAATTTCATTCATTTTTACCACAACTTCCATTCAGACCAATATTTTCCTTACACTTCATGTCCACAGCAAAACAACGAAACTTGAAGGTAATGTTGTATAGGCACGGATACAATCGAAATTCCTCTGTCTTACATTCTTACCTTTTAGTTCTTTATCAACTCTGGGATTTTCTTCCATCCGTTTTGTGAGAACCAGCGGCGGCAGAGTGACCTTGGAAGCCGTTATGCCTTCTTCATCCGTCTTATCCGCCACTTCTGTCGACGCTCTGCTCGGCGACACAGATAACACTGCATCTTCGGCCTCGTCACCTTCCTTCCCCCCCGCCTCATCTTCCTTGGAGCCGCCTTGTGTCTTACCGTCGCTCTGATCGGTGAAGATGACACGCACGAAGGTGGTGAATTTGTTGACCAGGTGCCCAGGACTCTCAAGCTTCCAGGTGGTGGCCACGCTGGCACGCCCGTTCCTGAGTGCCAACACCTGTGTGGAGGGAGACTTCACCAAACTACACCCTACTAAAGTATAAACACAAATTTTTATTTCATGTTCTATTTTACTTCCATCAAACTCTGGAGGATATTACCACATAGGCTACTTAATACATTGTGTGAAAAGCCTTAAGAAAGAAAAAAAAAAAAAAAAAACTCCAGCTAATAACACCGTGAATCAGGAAGTGGTATAAGTAATTTAAAGTTGAGGAGGGAAGAGGAGAGGGGATGAAGACAAAGTATACTCACTTGCAAGTTAAGTAACGCGACGCCAGGGGTTGTGTGGCACCAGGTGACGGCTCTCTGCATCACATCAGACAGCGTTTCCCCTCTTCTGTCAATATACATTTAGGGAACACTCAGAACTCATGGCTAATCCCTCTTCACTAACATACAAATAGAGGAAGCATAGAAAAAAAATGTAAAGATACTAAAACCAGCACTGCAAATGACGAAAACAATGAAACTTTATGCTTCTAAATACAAAACAAGATTATAATCTTTTAAACGCAAAATAATTCTCTAAGTCACTCCTCACGTTAAATTTCAATGTTACTCTGCTAGGTGTGCTTATACCTGAGGGCTGAGGGACTATAAGCTTCAGACAGACTCACCTGTGCTGGCCGTCACTCTTAGCTTTGGGAAGGAAGTCTCTCAGGCCAACCTTAGACCGTGTTGGGAACGCCTGGATGGAATTCATGTGGTAATGTGTCACGAAGAACACTCGTAGCGTCCGACAGTACCTAAAACACACATACATATATATACACATACATACATACATATACATAAAGTGGGTCGTGACACCTGGTTACTACTACTACTACTACTACTACTAATAATAATAATAATAATAACAATAATAATAATAATAATAATAATAATAATAATAATAATAATAATAATAATAATAATATAACAACATCACACACTCACTTAGTATAACCGTGTTGATTAAAGGTGAGTTTGGACTTGTCGGTGTCTACGTCCATCTCCAGCAGACCACTCATTGGGGTGTCCTGAAAGTGAGGACAACAAACACCTCATTAATAACACTAATAACGAGGTAATAGTAAGAAAAAACCGATGCTCACTTGTTCAACTCAAGCTGTTCCGTGTTATTTATAGAACGCGGAACTACAAATGTAAGATACAGTTATGTTTTTCTGTTATTTCTATTTGATGTTTGAGTGTTAGAGCGAAATCCAGGTATTGTTGATGATTAATGTGTATGAATGTGAAGTTACAAGTATACACCAGAGAGAGGAGTATAGATAATAATAAAAAGAATAAGAATAACAAGAACAAGAAGAAATAAAAGAATACAAAAAAGATGAAATACCAGAAATCAAATACTATAACACCAATATAATCTAATAAGTGTTTTTCTTCCACCTGTTCAGGAATGCAGACACTTTCACCCTCAGGGCAAGGAAGCGACGGCGGGGAGAAGCACAAAGCAGGGGACAGACAGGCAGGCAGGCAGGCAGGAGGGAGGGAGAAAGGGAGGAAGAAAAGATGAAAGGAAGAGGAGAAAGCGATATTATTGTTGTATTATCTCACTACAATAGGACTTACAATGGAAAATGTGGAGTACCCGTAGGAGTAGGAGGAGGAGGAGGAGGTATAGAAGAGTCAACAGAGAGCCTAGTATGTCTGTGCATTGAGAAGCATTCAGCGTTCACATAGACATCCGTTACCCCATTCAAATGACTTTCCCGCCAAGGCAACGGTGGAGGCGGCAGACTGACTGTTATAGATGTACTTCTTGCTTTCATCTCTTATTCTATTCATGATTCACTGCTATTTTCTTGCTCTACAGTCTACACTCATGCTACCATGATATACGTGATATTTTTCATAGCCTGTATCGTTTAATTTGTGTCTTAATGTAGTTTTAAGGATATTTTTTCAGTTTGCTGCCTGAATTTCGTGTACGAGTGATTTTATTATTTATATTTATTTTTGATCAGTATTCTAGGAACTGAATGAAGCGTTGTGCTGCTCTGTAATTTTATCATTTCACTTCCTGTTCCTCTTAACTATTACATATTCTTTTTTGTATTCACTTCCTCTTCCGTAGATGTGCATTTCCTGATATTATACATTTTCCAGCACATATCCGGGAATTGCAACATTCTACAACATATATATTATAGAATCAAATGACATGAAAATAGGCACGTGCGAATATTTCATTTAACTTAACATGCATTAATTTATGAACGACTAACAATGAAAGTAATGCACGTTTTGGAGCGATGAGAGGAAAGGAAGAGGAGGAAGAGGAGGAGGTGGTGGAGGAGGAGGAGGTGGAGGAGAAAAGTGATAGGATGTGGAGTGGGTGAGGTTCGTTAGCTTAACAGGGTGAAGGAAGGGAGGGGAGGAGGTAGGAGGGTAAGCGAGTAGACAACGCTTGTTAACAGGGAGAGCGAAGGGGAGATGACTTAAGAGGAACAGTTGATGGCTGTAACGATCATTTTAACGGTGTTTTGGCGTAAGTAAGGAAGGGAGGAAAGGATACTATATAGCTTAGGGGAGGAAGAATGATAGGTTAGTTAAGAAAAACGAAGGTTTGGTAATTGCTAGGAAATTTGTTAAAAGTAGCTATGAATTTGAAAGAGGCGAGGAAGGAGACAATAACATTACCCAGGACGAGGAAGACAATTGAGTTAGTCGAGAAGAAGACTGACAAAAAAAAAAAAGTTCAATCAAGGGTAAGGACACGACACGAAGTTATGTAAGGGAGTTAGACAAGGCAGTTAAGGGAATAATAGCAAGGGTGGGAGGAGGAGGGAAGGAGGACCACACACCACACACCACACACCAACCTACCACTGTCTGCACGGAGATGATGCGGGCTGGCGACGTGCGGCTGGCTAGGTATCCGTTGAGACGCTCCATCAATACATTCACATCGTCGTAGTCTCGGCTAAAGAGGTTTTTCCTGTCGAGGTAAGGCGCGTAGTCCCTGTAGCTTAGAAGGGAGCGCCCCTGATACCCGCCCTCCTCCGGGACTCGTATCCACACCCGTAAGCCCCTAGGGAGGTGTATCAATGGGTTCATTGATGTAGTATAACTAGCCACCCACACCCTAACACACCTCACACCTCCATCAACACACCTCAATAACTCAAACCTGTAAATAATATCAAAACCTAAAAATACTCTAATAAATATCCCTTAGAGTCAACAACTAAGGGAAAAAACGAATAAATAAGTAAACTAAGATTAATAATTAACCGTAATCAGTACCTGTGCAGGAAAGAGGAAAAGCGAGGGAGCTAGAACACATGATAAGGGTGGGAGGGGGGTGGGGCGTGTTTCCCACATACCTGAGGTGGGTGGTGATGGGCCATGCGTCAGGTAGGCATGTCTGTGAACCCGAGGAGCTGAAGGGAAGAGTCTCACAGTTCACTACCTCAGCTGTCTCGTACCGACTCAGCCATTCATTAGCCTTCTGAACGGTCTCGCTAAACATAGGACGAAACAAAAGAAATATATCAATTACCACATGAATACCTGTAGTGATTTTGCCTCAGGTTATTTAGATTATAGATAGTGTTCTTGAAGGTTTAATAAAGGTTATGTATGAGTTTATATTATAGGTTTGTTTTAATAATGTGTTTGTTATGGTTAGTCCATTTTTTCTTCTCTGTACCGTGCCGGCGCCAGACTCTGTGTTTATCTGTTGTTTGTTTGGCCTTTGTGCCTGTGTGGTGTTACGTAAGTGTTGGTGTGGTGGTGTTCATGGTGGTGCTGCTGCAGGGCACGGCGGGTGGAGTGGTGGGGGAGACGACTCATTCAATGAACAGCAACGACAACAACGATAACAAGAAGAACGAGAACAAGAACAAGAATAACAATTAAATCATAATAAAAATACTCAAGTAAAACACAAACCCAATACAACACACAACACCCAGCCGAGAGATAAAAATAACACGATGTGGGCCATCATGGAAAATTACCGACGCCCTTGTGTCTGACGTACTCACTCGCCATGGGCATGCGGGCCGCGCCTGCTGCCACAGTTGGCCACCCGCGCCCATGACACGGGGAGGAATGCAAGGGTACGCCCCTATGTCTGCCTGCCTGCCCGTCACCTGATATATATCAACTTTATTGAGGGGATTGGATGTAAGTTGTTTGTCGATCTGTATTCCCTATCTCATAATAATAAAACAAGATAATACATTACTATATAGTGTTATTATTATAGACTCAAATCAAAACTTTAATATATTCTTCGCCAAAAGTTGTTTCTCGTGTTACATGAACATGAAATATAACGAATTGTGTTCTGTATTACTTGCAGGTGTATAATATGGTGTAACTCACTCCCTGTCCTGTCTTGAGTGTCCTTGGCCCTCGCCGGATACAAGGAAGGTATTTATACTGTACTCTGGTTCGTCCTGTCCTACCTATACACATCTATGACACTCGATGCATGGTAAAGAAAGATGTAGTACTGTTTATTCTTCCTCGAGACCCTAATCTCCACCTCCTCATCTCTCATAGATCACAGGAAGGTTGATAATAGTGTTCGTTGTGCTCAGAACATTCTTTGGTATCGGCCGCACCTACATCCGACCGTTGCTCCCCATCCCCGCCCACCGCCCGCCGCCCCCGTCCCCGTCCTTGTT